>OU015495.1:139168323-139440823 GCA_907164885.2 Dolomedes plantarius | reverse complement strand
TCCATAAACCAGTTAATAGAAATGGCGCCCTGTGGCGTAGTGGTTAAAGGCTTCAACCTGCCACACCACAGGTCCAGGGTTCGACCCTGCGGCTGGGCAAGGTCGACTCATGCCTTTCATCCCTTGAGTGGGTCGATAAAATGAGGACCGCATGCTTGGGAACTAACTCTCGAGGCCCGCGTCAGGCTGACCACCTGACCGAGCCATATGCTGTATAGCACCCCAAGCCCACGGTCAAGAAAGCAAGGATGGGCATCACAGACCTTCGTCCACAATGGACTGTTGCGCCATTGGTTAGTTAGTAGAAATAAATAGAGGATCGTCGCAGAATTTGATACTTTCAGTAAAGGGTTTTATATAAGTATACTTGATAATTATAAAATAATAAAGAAAATAGTTATCAGAAAATTTGAAATAAAGTAGCTATAGATTTGATTCACAGGAGGAAAAGTGCAGTTTCTTCATGCCAATTACACTGACGTTCCCATTGAACTTGTCACCTTACTTATTGTTAATTTTTTTCCTTTCGAGTTCATTGGAGCAGATCATCGACAATCTGCGTACTCAATAATGCTTGCTGAAAGAGCACTCTTTGGGGATTATCTGATATAATTATATTACTTTAACATTGATAATATGTTATACAGACATTTGATTTTATGAGTGGTAATCTTTCTGATTTTTTAAAAAAATTTAGAATTTAATTCTAAATTTTAAAAAATTTAGAATTTAATTCTAAATTTTAAAAAATTTAGAATTAAATTCTAAATTTAAATAAATTCTAAATTCTAAATTTTTAAAAATTTAGAATTTAGAATTTCCGAAAGGCATTTTTTAATCTTCTTTTTGATGGATTTCACTTTAAAAATGGCAATGCATTTAGCTACTGAGTGCATGGGGAAGAAGGGGTAAGCAGAATATAGTAGATTCTTTGTAAGGGAATATACATTCATGTATTTGCATGTTTTTGCTAATTCTGAGTGAAATATTGAAAATCATTCAGTTTTATGAAAGGGCAGTGATAAAAAAATAAATCTATGATAATCAGCAATAGCTGTTCTCATAACCCTGTCTTCATAAATAAGCTTAGTTCCCATACATATTAAATAGGCCATATACACATCATACATCCATGATAATGATAATCATATAAATAAAACCAATTTAGAATATTCTGACTATAAGCAGATAATCTTGCTTAATCATAATTACTAAGAGAATAATACCATAGCAGAATTATAAACATCAGTGACTCATTTGCTCTTTAATAATAATATAGAAGTACAAAATAATATAATAAAAAATATTTATGCATAGTTTCATAAACACATTTTATGCATATTGAAACATCTTTTACGGTAACAAAAAGGAATACTTTTCTGATTTTTATCTTAACGAATTGAGATTTTTATTTCTAAGTGAGTTTTAGATCTCATGATATTTGTAGCCTATCTCTCTGATGATAAATAAAGTTAATGGCTTTTCAGCACAAAAATTCTCTTATTAAAGCATATTAAAGTATATTGGACTATAAATAAATTTAATGAATAAATTTATGATAATTTGTGTGTTCTCATATTTATTAATGAACAAGAAGGAGGAAATGTATTGGTCAATAAACTGTTTATTAAAAGTGATGCCAACAATATTTTTGCAACAAAAATATTTAGAATTTTTATTCTTTTTAAAACAACATATTTTATTATAATTCAAGAATTTACTTCGATTCACTCAATTAAATAAAGATGTAGAGCTAATTTTTTTTAATACGGAAATACTTTTTTAAATGATATTTTAAATGATATTTAATACAAATATGAATTTTCTCATGAGTGATTTTTTTTCCTACTTCTCATAGGTATGCGAAACTTTCCTTGTCTTTAAAGTACAGTTTTTTTGGAAATAAATTATTTCACCCATTTGAGTGGTTATTATCCTTGTTGTTACGGAGATGGAAGTACATGAAGTTAAACACATCTCATTTCTTTAGATTGTCTTATATGTGATATTTCATTGATGCTATTAATAAGTTGATGATTAAAACAATTTGTTCATCGCAATGGGATAAGTGAGGTTTATCTGAAAATTTATTGGATTGTTTTTCTGAAGAACATTGCTCTAATAACTGAGAAATTGAAAGTCCCATAATTATGCAATGTAAAATTGTTTCACATTAAAAAAATTAAAGATGGCTTAATGATACAATACGAAAGAGGTATGAGAAAATTTTGCGAAAATTTTTAATAAAACGAGTATGATTTGAATGATACAAGTTATGCTAAATTTGTCATTCTATACTTTTTTTGAAAGGATGTATGAAACTTTGTGTTGCAAAAATTATAGTTTACATAGAATTTTTATGCCCATTCTTAGCTTAAGCTAATGTTGCTAAATTAATATCGAAAATGCTAAGCAAACGAGTAACATATATGAATCACTTGATATGATATGGATATGCTATCATTTAAGGCTATCTGGGATATAATACAGGAAACAGATTTAAAAAATATAAGCAATCATTTGCATTGATTTTAAACAACAGATAAATCTACAGAAATGGTGAATTATTAATTTTTTTTCAAACATATAATTTGATTCGCATAATTTTTTGTAATTCTCCCAAGGAATTATCAATTATGTTGAGTCTTTAAAAAATTTTGAAATTACATATTCTTTCAATTTCATTCATTTAAATAAATTTTATAATTAACTATAAGTAACGTAGATTTAGTTGATTCATTAAAAAATTTCAAACAAGAATTCATTTTGTTTGTATTGATTTCAGTAAATTTTATCGTCAGTTATGAATAGCATTGAATAGTTAAAAAAACAAACATATTAATTTCAATAAATTTTATGACAAATTATTAGTAAAGTAGAACAGTTAAAAAGTCTCTGTTTACATAAAATTTAATACGTAATTTTAGCTCGAGGTAATGCTATCGTATAAGCTAAGTAAATGCTATTAAATAAGCTAAAATAACACCGTGCTAATAGAAACGGAATGTTATAATAGTAAAAAGCTAAGTACACATTATATGCTAACATTAAAAGATAGTGCTGATGCAATCCACATTTACCATTTCAGTATTTTGATTAATTTATAATCAACTATCAGTTTAATTAATATCTGTATATATTTCCTAGATATATATACAGATAGAGAAGAAATGGTAAAATTTAATTTTAATAAAATTAGTTATGTTACACATTTTTAAACAAGAATAATTTTTCTTTTCTTTATTACTCTTATAGAAATGGATATTTATTCAGTGTAATAGACAGACATTTTTTTTCTAGCTATCTAATTGGTATTAGGAAAAGTTAAATTTAAACATACATTGAAACAAACATTATGAATACATAACTATTTTTTAATTTCTAATGATATTTTGAAACATAGTTTATTATAAAATTTTTTTCTTTCATTTTCAAGGCATAAGATTTTGAAAGTAAGTAGCATTAAATTTTAATGAATCTTCCAAAAATACTAAAGTACGTCGAGACTTTAATAATGAGATTTTATTATAACAAACTCATGGCGACTTTAGAAGGAAGGGTATTTTATAAATGCATTTTTATCTAACATAGTTAGCCAGCTTGGCAGAACACCGGCCACTATTTGGACACAGGATTCAAAGCCAGGTTGGTGGTTGTTATAATTAAACAGAATTTAATTTGCTTATATTTGATGCGCTAGAATCCCATAGATCCAAAATTTATACCTGCATTGCATTCAAAATTTTTCTCCCATCATGTTAATTCAACACTATTCAAAGTTTTTACTGACTAAACCGATGAAAATAAAAAAAAAGATTGATGTGAAAAAATAGTCCGAAAACAACTTGCTACAAAACGTGAACGTAATACCAAAAATGATCAATGAGAAAATTTTTGTATCTTTACGCATTAGAATGCCAAAATTTAGATGCCTAGAAGAAACGAAAAATCATAATTTTTACTTTGCTTTCAATGTTATCAAACTCCTAAACGTTGAATGACACGCATCATGCATATTTTAGAGGGATGCCTGAACATTTTAGGCATAGTCAGATGAAAATTGATGCCTCTAGTCTAAAGACAAATGAAACTAGAATAAAACGAACATAAAAATCTATAATGTTATAAGGAGGCATGGAAGCAGGACTTACTTGGCTATGGACCTCTCCGAATCGAAGACAGTGCAGTGACTTTGCTCTAGTGGGGGTTTGGATCGTGCCTTATATATCAGAATCTCAACTGTCTAATAAGCCGCTGCAGAAGGCCACGAGGAAGTGAAAGTTGCCCATCTTTCGGAAGTGGGTCACTTCCGACGGACATTCCCCTCGACCCAGATATATTTCAGCGGCAATCACATGAATAAGCCGATCGCAATCAAAACAAACACAAACGAACAAACACAACTTTCTCTTGTTTTTTTACGTGTAAATCTCATCACTCACCGTCCACTAGAACAGGCACCAGAGCGTGGAGAGAGAAAAAACCCTCACCAATATTGCACTCATTAAAGAATCGCGATTTCCTCCGGAGCGTAATATTGAGAACAGGTGAAACTTTCCTGGGTTATCACCAATACCATAATTTGTCTTGATTTGAGGGAGTGATGAGACTCTCTTATCAGTTGAGCGTTGTTCCTTAATTATTCCTTTAGTCATGGAATAAGGAAAGTGTTTAGAATTTATTCGTTGAGAAGATGATTTTCCCACGACAAACTATCCCTTCCGCACCCAGTGGAAGAGATTAGGACTGTCATGTTGACGCTACGTGACAAGTGTTCTACATTTTTAGCGGATATATACAATTTTGTTGCCATTTTTGTACAAAATAGGAATCTTTTGATGTTACGCGCTTCAGTTTTTAACTTTGTCACTTAAATACACCATTTTAAGAAAAGTGTCTGGTCTTTGGAGTAAATTTTATAAACAGCTTAATTAGCTACTATTTAGCTACATTTTAAAATTTTATAATCAACTTAATCAGCTACTTTTTTAGCGGATATATATAATTTTGTTGCCATTTTTGTACAAAATGGGAATCTTTTGATGTTACACGCTTTAGTTTCTAACGTTGCCCTTAAATACACCATTTTAAGAAAAGCGTCTGGTCTTTGGAGTAAATTTTATAAACAGCTTAATCAGCTACATTTTTAGCGGATATATATAATTTTGTTGCCATTTTTGTACAAAATAGGAATATTTTGATGTTATACGCTTCAGTTTTTAACTTTGTCACTTAAATGCACCATTTTAAGAAAAGTGTCTGGTTTTTGGAGAAAATTTTTATAAACAGCTTATCTGAAGGAAATTGTATACTTTATTTCAATTATGGTATCTTATATGGGGGGTATCCTGTTTTATAAAGCTTTGTAGTTATAAATAACAATTCTTCATGGCTTCACCCAAAGATTTTTTCAATCATTTAGAAACTTTTATTTATCACAAAAGAAATTTAAAAGGTTATTCCTTAGAAAAAGAAAAATAGTCATATCTATCAATCGTGCATAATTATTTTAAATTAAGTATACATCATAAATTTTTTAACAATATCTGAATCCTTGCAAATATCTTTATTGTAATAAAAAATATTTCCCTAATGAAAAGAAATATTCTTTAGTACTTTATGAACTTAATTTTTGTTTTTTAATTTGATCTTTGTGACTAACCTCTTTTATAAAATAAAGAAAATTCAACAATTCAATAAAATTCAGTGAAAACACTTTTTCTCAGAATGTTTATTGTTTTGGACGAACCAATATGCTCATCAATTTATTCAAATACTGTTGTATAACGGTGGGCTTGTTAATTGCTTTGGACGAACCAATATGCTCACCAATTTATGGAAATACTGTTGAATAACGGCGTGCTTGTTAATTGTTGTGAACGAACCAATCTGTTCATCAGTTTACGGAAATACTGTTGTATAACGGTGTACTTGTTTGTTAGCTTACAGAAGGTCTAGGTTTCGAAAGAATTTTCGCAATAAAATTCTTTTTCATGATTGTGCCACATTTGGGGAGAAGACTAAAATTTTCCTTGCCGATGCTGTAGAGTGATGAATAATTTAGAAAAATATTAGCAGATTGGGAGGTAGATCCAGAATAAAAATTAATGGTACATTAAAATCATTAGGGTAACATATCTCTATGTCAGGTAGAAATATAAAAATTACTGAATTTCTCAAGAAATCACAGTTCCAATCCCAAGTTGAACTAAATGCGTTTTCGTGATCTGTATTTATGTCTTTGTAATATTCTCAGACGGGACGGCAATGCTAATTGTTAATAATAATGTATTATGTATTTAGATTTATGAGTATACACATAGACTATATAGAATAAATTTAAAACAAAAAAAAATTACTAAAGATAGATAATGGAACAGCAAAATATCAAAACTTTTTCAATAAAGTTTTCATATACATTTTAATAAATTTTTTCATACATATTATTTGGTTTAATAAGAATATAACATAACTCATAAAATCATAGCATATTTTGTATATAACTGTTTCTTTCTTTAATGTAGTACGCGTTATCAACAGAAAAATTTCAAAATATATAAATGTAGTGAAATACCTATCACATGCCAAATAATAATCGGAAAATTCACAAAAGACTAGAGTTTTGTATTTCCTCCAAATTATTCGAGAAAAAGTTGCCAATAGCTATTTGAAACATTAAATTCCTTTTGCAAATCTAAGAGGTATGTAGATCAAAAAGAAATTTCAAGGGTTTCTCCAAACTGGATCTAAGTACGTAAACATTTCTATTTCTTTCGACAGTTTCAGATGCTGTTGAAGTAAGACAAAATTACTGATATACTATCCCTGAGTAGGAAAAACCTGGGCATGGGTGGGGTTTTAAGTAAGACTTGAATACCAATGCTGACATTCAGACCTTAAATTTTACTAGCTGAGTGATAACCCGATGTTTTGCTTTTCCGATTTAAAATGAAATGGTTTCATTTCTTAAAGATTAAAAACTGTTTAATCACTTTTAAAAATATATAAGAATTTTCAAAAAACGAAATAATTATTTAAAATTCTCTTTTCCAAATTTCGGTTTTCGGCCTTTGAAATAGTTCTTTCAAATTTCCGTTTTCAAATTTTGCTTTATAAACCAAAACGAAGTTCATTCAATTAGAAAAAATTCTAAAGGTTTTAACTTCTCATTTCCTAAAACAAAAATTATTTCTGGTACTTTAAAATTATTTCTGGATTTCAATTATTAAGTGACTCGTACTGAACTAATTATTTTTCCTTTTGGCAACATGGTCGAATGTAAATATTAAATCTCGTGGGGGAAAACGTGCTTAAAAAATAGACAGTTCTGATAAATTCAAAATTGGTGGCGGAATAATCCTCATCACTTCTTCATTAATTAAAAACAAATTTCACGAACTTTCTGGAATTATTAGTAAGTGAAATAATAAGTCGAAAAATTACGAACTCGGCATTCAAGTTACATTAAGATACAATAGCGATCAGCGCGGGAAATTTCAAAAGTGAAATTTGTAAGTACAATTATTTAGAATGTTAACATTTTTTTTATTAAATGTATTTGGTATATTTTGGAAGCTGAACATCTAGAAAATGCCGATAAATCGCAAAATTGACATTAATAGGGGCAGAAAACCGAAATATTTGTCCACCAAAATTGTCGATTTCGTGAAATTCGGAAAACTGCTTTGGGGAAAAAAGCTTCCTTTGCAGTGAAAAACATTTTTAACTTTTTAAAAATGTGCATATCCTTAAAGATGAAAAGTTGTAGAACATATGGAAATAAAAAACTTGTCGATTCGTGGGCGGAAAAGTTTAATTTTGAATGCATGAAAATAGTGGAAATTTGCGAAACGGAAAGGAGCTGGCCCACCCGGAATGTCAGCTGTTTCTGCTGTCCGCTTCTTTTGAGTTCGTCGGTTATAATTTATTAATTAAAAAAGTTTAAAATTTTGAAAGCTGAGGATGGTATCAGTGCACGCGTCTCCTCCGTCCACGTCCATCGGTACGAGTCGCGATATCCTGCTATGCTCGGTTCGCGAGATTAGTCCTTCCCCGTGTCTGCTCACTAACAAACATACGTTTGTTTACCTTCACCTGTTCATAGAAAGAGTTTTCAGAGGTGCGTGTGGTCTGAACAGGATTATCTCAATAATTTCTTAATAAGTCGTAACGCTGATGATTTGGTTATTAACATCTTTGCTCCTTATATTAATTCATTGACTAAAACTGTTATATTCTTTAAGTTTTTCTTTTCCTTTTTTTATCGTATGTCATAAGGAAAATTCTTGCTCCCTCCTATTTTGCTTTATTTATCACCATTCGTTAATTTCATCACTCTACACTACATCGGCTACACTAAATTCCCTACTTCGAAGGGGTTGATTGCCTATTTTTAATTAATGGCAAAATCCCAGACACGCTGCCACCATTTATAGTAGACTGTGATAACTTCAGATTTCGGGTAGCTAAAAATGTTCAGAGTCAGTCTACTACATTAAATTACAGTTTTATTAAATTTTAGTCCGAAACTTTTTACACTATTTACAATGTTGATCTACCTCTAGACATAGAGGGAACTGGCCTTCGTAATAGCCAAATAATTTCGATGATAAGATGTCGGCAAGCAAATTCACAACGGAACTAGAAGGTCGGTACACAGCCTCTAGAGCATACAGCTCTGAAAATAGAATAACTTCGTAAGGAGTTATAACTCACGAGAAGCTTATAGAGCGGGCTGCTCTGAAATATGAAGATAACTTCTTGATGAAGTAACGAGGTAACAGAAGCCTGTAGAGCAGGATGCTCTGAGATAGCTATACTTCAGGGTGAAGTATTAGTTGACGAGAAGCTTCGAGCGGGCTGCTCTGAAAAATAAAGTTCAGGATGAAGTCGGTCGCTCCAGGACAACGTAGACGAAAGGTGTTCTCTAGATGAGAGTCTCGACCAAGTCTGTCCAAAAACTGGATTTCTTCTCCCGGCGTTGGCAAACGTGCTTCCGGTCACGTGACTGCAAATGTTTAGGTTGGCTGGCACAATTTGGGACGTCATGTCCGTTGGCTGTGATTCGCTTGACAACGAAGCCATGTGGTCGGTTCTTATAAATCAGCTGATCTGAATATCATTAGTTCACGTCGAAATAGTCATTAGTTTACGTCTCCCCAGGGGCCGGCAGCTAGGAGCAACCCCATTCTCTGCTTCCAGACACCTTGACGCTGATCGATAGAACTGTTCGCAGGTCAACTGCTGTGGGAGGTCCGGCTGTCTGGGTGATTTATTTGGAAAGGTCGTAAAGGATTGTTGAGTACCCGGCGATGCCTGGGATTTTAAGAATGTTTGTTAACCTAAATCAATTTAAAAATTAACAGTATAAATAATATAGAAAAAAATATATGTGAAATGCTATACACATCTCAGAATTTCAGCCTTTCATCATTGTAGCACTAAAATCTAAAAAGTAAAAATGTCAAATTTACTTAGCCGTGCTTCGCCCCGTCTAGCCGGTCGGTTTAGGGACCCGCTCCCTTCAGCAATCATTGTCAGAGAATGGAAATACTAAAAAACAACGAATAAAGGTATTTAAATTTTGTGGATACGCATCCCACGTCCTGCAAACAGTCGCAAGCAGAAGAACAATTCTCTCCCCCCCGGCATTGTCCGAGATTTTATGAATGTTTGTTAACCAAAATAAATTTAAAAACCAAACACAGTATAAATTACATAGAAAAAAAACATGTGAAATGTTATAGACATCTCAGAATTTAGGTAGCTGCAGCCCTTCATCATTGTATCACAAAAAGCTGTAAAGTAAAAATGTCAAATTGTGGAATAATTATTAACCAAAGTTAATTGAAAAACTAAACACAGTATAAATAACATAGCAAAAATAGCATACGAAAAGTAATACGCATGAATAAAAAGAAACCCCATTCCAAAAAAAAATATACTTTTATAATAAACTCCTCAGAATTCAGCTAGTTTAGCCTTTCATCATTGGAGGAAAAAAACCTGAAAAGTAAAACATAGAATATAAACATTTATAATAAACCACTAAAATCTGAAAAGGAAAAATGTCAAATTGTTGAATGGTTGGTAACAAAAATCAATTTAAAAACTAAACACAGTATAAATAACATAGAGAAAAAAGCACGTGAAATGTTATACACATCTCAGAATTTAGGTAGACTCATCAACTTCAGGCAGTTAGGTCTTTCATCACTTTACCACTAAAAGCTGAAAATTAAAAATTTCAATCTTGTTAAGGGGACAGTGGACTTTCAAAATTGTGAAATTTGTCCAAAAATTCGATTTTTTTTATTTTATTGAATTGTGAAACTACGGACGAGTAGGAATGTGTTGCAAAAGGAATTTTTAATTTCTGTGATTACTTTCCTAGTTATAGGCATTTGTATTTAATTTAGATATTATGTGGTTGCTAATAGCAATAACTTTAAATGCGTTTTTCTCAAAATAAAAATTTTCATGTCATACGAATATTCAAACTGCTCCAGGCGCATTTCTAATTATCGTATTGCTTTGAAATTTAAGTTTTGTATACTTAACTGTATATCAAATAAATCTTATTGAAAAAAATTATGCTTAGTAGCTCATAATTTCTAAATTTTGTACTTGAAAAGATGATTTATAGGTATTTTGCGTAATAAAAAGGGTGTTTTCACTATTATTATTTTTTTCTCTTTATATTTTTAATGAATGTTTAAAATAAGCAATAACTTTCATTGTTAGTTCTATAAGGTATCCTGTAAAAAAAAATTACCATATTATATGCAAAAGAAATGCGCATGGAACATTTTTAATGAAGCCAATTTTTGATATAATGAATAATTCATAATCCTCAAATTATGAATATTTCATCTTTAAATTTTAACCACTTTTACATATCTATGGTACCAATCACATGTTCAAATTTCAAGCAAATCCATTGAAAACAAAAAAAGTTAGGTTTGAAGGTCCACTTTCCCCTTAACCAAAATCAACTTAAAAAACTAAACACAGTATAAATAACACAGAAAAAAAGCATGTGAAATGTTATACACATCTCATAATTTAGGTAGATTCAGTCTTTTATCATTTTACCACTAAAAGAAAAATTTTTTATTCATATTAACACCCACCACCACCTGGTATGGTATGAGCATACCTGCATTACAAAAAGATAAATTTGCATGTGAAAATAAAGCAGCTGTCTAGAATTTCCCCTGTAGCACTTTGCAGAAAAGTTCAGGCTATCTGAATATACCAACATTTCTGAAGAACGACACTCTAATGAGAGTTCATTCGACTTCCTGCAAACAGTCCCCCCCCCCCCCATGAGATTTCAAACATTCCGTTGCCATCATACGAATGCGTAAAGTTCGTCACGTTAGAAAAAATACCTCAAATTCTTAGAAAAGAGGTTTTAAATTAATAAATTGCTGATTTCCACAGCACGCTAGGCGTACAGCAAAGGCGCCTTATCCTCCTTTTGCGATATTTGCAAGGCGAGGATTCCCCAGTAGGGCTATATTTCCTTAAGTTTTGGAGAATTTAGGTAGACTCACCAACTTAAGGCAATTAGGTCTTTCATCATTTTACCACTAACAGCTGAAAAGTAAAGATCTCAATTTTATTAACCAAAATCAACTTAAAAATTAAACACAGTATAAATAACATAGAAAAAAAAGCATGTGAAATGTTATACGCATCTCAGAATTTAGGTAGATTCAGCCTTTTATCATTTTACCACCAAAAGCTGAAAAGTAAAAATCTCAATTTTGTTAACCAAAATTAATTTATAAATTAAACACAGTATATATAACATAGAATAAATGACACAGTATAATAAAAAACTAAACAAAGTATTGCTTGAATTGAATTTAGGTAAATTGTAAATAATTCAACAAAAAAAAAATAAAGTATTAAAGTGTAGGTAGAAGGCCCTGACAAACTTAAAAATTAACAGAAATCTGCAATTAGGGCTCCACGCACCATAAATGCAAGTTTCTGTAGCAAAAAAATTAATGTATTAAAGTATAGCTAGAATGTTTGTCACTGACAAACGAAAAAATTAATAGAAATCTGCAATTAAGGGCTCCACGCACCATAAATGCAAGATTCTGTGGCAAAAAAATTAAAATATTAAAGTATAGGTTCAATGCATTGACAAACCAAAAAATTAACAGAAATCTGCAATTAGGGCTCCAAGCACCATAAATGCAAGATTCTGTAGCAAAAATATTAAAGTATAGGTTTAGCAAAATAACTTATAATAAAACAAACATTAAAAAGAAACAATGAAATAACAAATCAATAAGCAGTAAAATAAATATTTTTCTTTCAAAACTGCTAGCTATTACAGGTTAATACCTTAGCACCTCTGGATAAACAATGTTAAGTGTCCTACCATTTGGAGAATAAATGCTAAGATTTTGTCTAATTCCTACTCGTGAACAACCGACATATAGTTGACCATGGGAAAAACAGGGGTATTGTAAGTCGAGACCTACTACTCTTAAAGACTGACCCTGAGCTTTATTTATTGTCATGGCGAAACTTAACTGAACAGGAAACTGAAGCCATCGAAATTGAAAAGGTAAATCTGATGGGATTATCGGAATCCTTGAAACAAATACATATTTGCCTGCGGCTTGTCCACTTATTATAGTTGCTTCTATAACGTTCTTCATCAATCTCTTTACTCATAATCTTGTCCCATTACACAGTGTAGGTGGATCCAAATTCCTGAGAAGCGTGATAGGTGCACCAATCTTTAATTCCAATATATGTGGCGGTACTCCAGATGGCCGCAGAGAGTTATAAAATTCTGTAGGATAGTGTACTGTATCATCTGTAGCACAAACTGTATCAACAGACTTTTAAATCTGAGATGTGCCAGGCAAATGACCTAAAAGCTACCTATTAATGAGTATAACGTTGTCGTTTTTCGGTGCAAGGATAGCTCTTTCACGTAACCAACTATGATCTTTAAAATGCTGAGAGATGTTTGGAAACACTTCTTGTAACAAATCTTCATGATTTTCAATTAATTTTCCAATATCTTCCACTGCTATAAGTCCATCATCGCCATGAGACATCAAGTTTCCATTTCCTAGTTGAAGTAAAGTATCAGAAAACTGTTGTGCATCAGCATCACGTGTCGTATGAACCCTCATATTAGTTTGAAGATTAAGTGTTTCAATTTCATTCCATATAACTGAAGATATATATATATGTAGGAATTTTAGTTAATATCTTAATTAGACATTATTTTTAACATTTAGTCTTCTTTGTATTAGTATTGATAGGCTTTAGTATCGTTTGAAAATGTTTGTGATAGATGGCACCGCTGTAGACGAGATTATGTACCTTAAAAGCATGTAAACGGTGTGCGAGGTAGTTTTTGCATTCGTCATTCATTCATACATGCTTTGGATATGGAACGAGAATGTAGTTGTGGTGAGCGGGAAACTTTTGTGTGCTATGTTTTGTGTTCGTGTTCGTCCTGCAATAAATATCTGCGGAATACGATTGACTTTTTATTGTCTAAAAATCAAAGTAAATCCTCTATACACCGAAGTCACACACACAGACAGACACGCACACACACACACACACACACACACACACACACACACACAGACACACACACGCGCACACACACGCACGCACACACATACACGCGCGCGCACACACACATACACGCACGCATGCACATACGCACATACGCACGCACATACGCACATACGCACGTACGCACATACGCACATACGCACGTACGCACATACGCACATACGCACATACGCACAGATATATATATATATATATGTGTATATATATATATATATATATATATATATATATATATATATATATATATATATATATATATATATATATATATATATATATATATATTAGGGTGAGTCAAAAAAAAATAAATATATTTTTTCGGAACTCTTTAGTGCGGAAAAGTTGCTTATTGTAATACGAAGATAAACGGCATGAAAAAAATTAAAATCGCTTAACATCTTCCAATCGCTCATCGTACTTAAATTTTATAAAAATTACAAAAATCACGATATTTTTGTAATTTTTTTCAGTTAGTTAAAACTTTTAAAATAAACAGGCTTTAGTTTTTATATTTGTTTTATGGTTTAAATGACCTAAACAAATTACACTCTGATCATAAATCTAATATTTTCAGTTCGCGCAACGTCTTTGAAAAAACAGAAATTTAACAATTTTTCGCAATTTTCACTGGGTAACTCTTTGCTCGATTTACTAGAACAAAACTACTCAGAACTCATCACGCGGAAGTGGTTGCACGTCGAGTTCCACCCACACCCTACCCAACCAACCATCCAATTGTTGGATATGGTATTTACACTGTATTTACATCTATTTACAAAGATTTTCCATAGAGTAGGATTCTTTGGCTTACTCTGTTTTTTACATTTTCTTTTTTATATCTATATACATTTAAAGTCTTATTTTTTGGAGAAATGAGGCATAACTGTTCTAGACTTCAGTGTTGCTCGGATATAGCCATCTCCAGCTTCATGTCCACATACTTTTTTCGAGGCCTCTGTCACAATTTTGAAGCACCTCTCCATAGCATGGATGTTACAGGGAAACTTTAGTATTTCTCTGATGGACGTAGCGTCAGAATTGATGAATGATTTAATATCATCTTCACTTAGGTTCCGCAGCATTGGGGGAGGATACACAACACAAGAATTCCAATTAATAATTTCAATGAAATCGGCAGCTTGAAAGTTTATCTTCGGTGGTACGAAATTTCTAACAGTCTTCTTCTTTTGGACGGTTTGTCTTGCTTTTAAGGTCCTTCTGTAACCAAGCTCCCGAATATGTACTCTTTAATCAACAAGCACTGCCAACTGATCATTCTCTGGGTGCGCAAAGAATGCATTTCGTTGAATTACTGTATCAACAACTTGAAGTAATTCATCGGATAAATACCGTGATGTTTGGATTGCTTGAAAGACATGTTTTGGTCCGTCAGTAAAATATTTGATCTTTTTTATGGCACACCACATAGGCATATATGATTTCAAGATGAAGTCAACTATTTTTTTTAAGTTTCCGAATGGATCTGATGAACTTATATACAACCTAAGGACTCGGTTGGCTGCAGTTAGCCATCTGGAATGGGACAAAGGACCAGGGCCCTTATTTGCCAAGTCTTCCGGACAATGTCCCAAGGTGATTGCATTTGAAATGTCCAACAGTTACTGTTGGTCTTTGCTCAACAAATTCTTATCGATAACAGGAATTGAACAATCTATGAGTTCGTAATCAACAACAGGGAGTTTTTCAAAGCCAGAGAGCTGCTGCCCGATTGGCCCACTAAAAGAATTAGGTCATGAAGTTTGACCATCAATATGTTGGAAAATGCGGCGAAAAGGAAGCTCATTAAAATGCAGGAGGCATATGCTCCACTACAGCGGGCGTCCTACATGATTTGCTAGTCAGTGGAGGACACCGTTCTTCCATCCAGTGTTGGTTACAGTGTCATCAAACCGTAATACTTCTAGTTTTTCTAGTGATATTGATAGTTCAGACAAACGAGAAATAATCATTTGAGTTATATCATTTGAGGAACTCGAGGAAGAAGATACATGTCCGATATAAGTTGACATTCCTGCGAAATTGCTTGGCATTCAATATTTCGACGAACAAAGTATCATCTTTTCATCCATCAAAGAAGAAACCTCAACTTTCCCCAGGAGGTTTGAATTGACTTTTCAAATCCGTCCTAACACGACTATTGTCTTTTTTAAATTTACACTTATCAACCACATAGGAAGAATTTATGTCTGTAATCATCCCAACGTCTCACAAAACACTTGACGCTATGAGAGCTGCTGCCCGATCAGAAACTCCGAACCGATCACTGTTTAGTGCTGTTGCGCTAAGTTGAATTCTCATCTACTATTAGGACTTTTCAGTCGATGTACTTGGTTTGTATTCATCTTCTTCATACTCCGATCTTCAATAGAACTGTGTTTGTGTTAATCAATTTCCGAGTACTCTCCTATTTTAGGAACTTCTTTGCCACTCAGTGTTTGCTGAAGATCGTTAGCTTTCCGTTCGGCCTTCTGATTTAACTTAAGAGCGGAAAAAATTAGATTATTGATCAGAATTGAATTTATTTTGATTATTTAAACCATAAAACAAGCATAAAAAATAGAGTGTTTATTTTAAAAGTTTTAACCAACAGAAAAAAATTACAAAAATATCTCGATTTTTGCAATTTTTCATAAACTTTAAGTACGATGCGCGAATGGAAGATGTTAATTGATTTCAATTTTTCTATGCCGTTTTTCTTCTTATTACAATAGGCAACTTTTGCGCACTAAAGCGTTCCGAAATTTTTAAAAATTTCTTCCGACCCACCCTAATATATATATATATATATATATATATATATATATATATATATATATATATATATATATATATATGTGTGTGTGTGTGTGTGTGTGTGTGTGTGTGTGTGTGTGTGTGTGTATTTCATGAACCTTGGTTTCACACAAGATGCATATGAAGAGAAACTCATTATTTTTTCTTCCTTGTTTCATGGCGACATTCACATTTATCTGCGTCAGAGGTCCTTATAAAATATGATGTATCAGTATTATTTGCAGAATATATGGTGGAATCTTTTTTACGAGCAAAATACGAATCTCAGTGGATCGATTTTTTTCCTTTAAAGTTTTAAAGATTTTCTTCTCATGTATTACAATTTAAAGGAGAATTAAAGAGTTCTAATACTGATCCACAGACAACCTATCTATCCAGAGTTCGTGTACCTACGTGTGGATAATAATTCGTTGTCTAGCTAAAAACTAGTCAGTTCTTTAAGCACACCTAAATGTTTTGTAAAGATTGTAATTGACTCTGTTTATAAATGAATCTCGTGTCTAGGATTGTGACATACATATGACACATTTTTACTATTAACGAAGATATCCTTTGTGTAACAAACAATATTTGCATCGGTCCTCAAGGGATACTTCTTATTACAATGGCTTCTTTATATCCCCAGGAAATAATTATTGTGAAAACAGTTCAACCCCACATTTTCAAACTGTTGAGTCTCTCACTTAGAAAACAACAGGTCTGGCTTGAGAGTTCGATTTGAGACTTACGGCTTTCGAAAGAGATGAGCTATTTTAATATTACCAAGCGATTCCCTTGTGCTTTCGAATTTGCCTTTTACAATTTTGAAAAAAACTTTAACTTTTTAAGTTTTTTCAGTCAGTGGCTAAATACGAGAGAAGTCTGGCCAAAAGGGAATTAATAAATTGGGGGAAACGTAAAACAACGCCAGTAAAGTAACGCCAGCGTTCTCACAGTACCATCTTTGTGTCAAGGAAGACGAAAATAAATGTCATTCCGTGTTTCTACAGGGGTAATTTTATCTCTAAAAGAATTATTTAATTTTTAAAGAAGTAATAATAAAACAATCAACAAGCATATCCAGAAATTTAAATAGATGCATATTTGTAAATGTTACATTTTTGTAGAAGTAAACTAATTGTAACATTTCAAATATTATATTTTTTCATAAGGATATCGAAAATATTAATTAAAGAAAACCCGGAAATTTTTAAGAACCATTATCTGAATGAGGTATTATACTCAGTAATGGCTTACATAAGAATATTTGTATTCCTTACAAAATTGAGGGAAGAATAACTTCATCCCATTAAATAAGTTTAGACGTAAATAGAAGTGTGGCAGAGGGTTTCTCATCAGATTCCAGTGAAACCAACAACACAACATAAATTCTTCGTTGATTAGACCATATTAACCTACTTTTTAAAAAATGATGCATACATTTCCTTCTTTTTTGAAGCGTATCTTTTTGATAAAAATAGAGGTAAATGTTGTTTATTAAGGATTTGTGTTTAAGCCATGTATTCTGAAAACAATACCAGTTTTACGTGGTTTAAAATGTTTTCCGGAAAGGTACAAGATGATTTTGAAAAAAGTCCTTCTGGTAATTAGAAGTTAACTTTAATAGCTTTTCATATCAGTGCTGCAATAATATGCATTTCCTGATAGTTTTTCTTTTTAACTCAACACATATCACTATTTACGCCTATCCTCTTAAATATTACAGGTATTTTTAGCTTAAGGTTTTATAGAAACATAACCGAAACATCTTTAACATTTTTTAAAACCTGGGCAGTCAAATATGTGGACATTCATAGATCTATAACATTTAAATAATAAATAGTCTAAATTTTGGACACACAGTAAATCAGTCTATGAACTATTTGTGCATTAAAAAAAGTATAAAAGAAAACATCGTGTGCTCGAAAGAATTTCAATATAGCTCGCAAACAATAAATATAACAATTTTTTTAAAAAATTTTCTGAAGAAAAACTAAAACATTATCCAAGTTATATTGTTTTACCTAACCCTAATGAAATAATTGAACTTAGATCATTGAAAGATCGAATAATACCGCGAAAAGCTTTCCTGCCAAGTAGTCCCAAAGGACACTTCCAGATCATGTTATATTTCTTTATCTTTATTTACCCCGAAAAGCGTAAACTTATATAACAAATATAAATTTTTACTTATGTATGATAGAAATGATGCAGTGCAACGATATATTATGCAAATTTAATTGAAGCTTTTTGTAGTTTCTTATAAATTTACGAATACAATACATATGGAGAGCATTGTAGCATCACGGTAAAAGTTTAAGGCGATTCTCTGAGGCGTTGCTAAAAATTACTACTATGGGATCCATAACAAAGCAAAGACAGAGTCCTAATTAAAAAGCGAAGGCCAATTTTTTAAAACAAAAACTTAACAAGTAGATTTATTTACAAAAAAATTAAACATTAAACAGTGCAACATATTCAATTAAACCCCGTGTAGATTTACAACGTACGGAGCCTAAAAAACACACGTCCGCACAGGCCGCGTTCTAACTAGCGTCTCTCTCTCAGACAGGGAGTCGATAATCGCTGGCGACAGTTCCTTCGTTACTTTATTGTATTCCAGAATCGTTAGGAAGACAGCTTTACTGGCTGCATCTGTGGGAAAACGTTTTTTAATCCCTCCACGTGTTCAAAGCCCGTGGAAACAGGCAACATTTTCCCTTGAAAAACACGCAGCTGTGTTTCAAGCTCTCTGTGGGGTCTTTGGAAAAATAAGACCATACATCCATACATCCAGTACACTACAGCTCCTCCACGCTCCAGGAAACTTTTTCTTTTCAGAAGAAAAAGTTTGTCCGTCGACCACACCTATACCACGAATAGCACAGTTTGTGCACCGGCCAATAGGACAGTTTGTGAATCGGCATACAGAGGAGTTGAAACAAAAACACATAGCCAGCACCACCTTTAACATTCAAGTTGCAACCAAAATTAAACAAAGCACATAACAAAAATTTTGAAAATTTAATAACCTATTAAATTCGCGTTCAGTGCATTTATTTTGTACGGGATGTCATTCTCAATAAAAACACTTAAATTCCATAAATCAATATTCATTCACTGATAAGAAACAAAAATAATACTAATAAACACTTAAATACGCATACCAAAATACAAGATTTTTATACATTTCTATTGCCTAAAAAAATCAATTTAATTTCACAAACAAGCAATATAAGGTAAATCAACCTCCTGTGTATTAATCTGGATTTTCAACATGGGCTATCCACCTACTAATAATTGAAAAATACAAAAACATGATGCCCATATGAACCACAGGTGGATGCATAGTGCAACTCATCCCAGGCTTGCAACCCGAAACGAAATACCAATCAATCAAACTCTCTCCCGACCGATCTACCTCCGAAATCAACTCTTTGCAGTTTCTCATCACCTCTCCCGACGCAAGATGTTTACTTCCTAACCCGAAAGAAAAACCGAAAATCTCAGGATTGTATAATTTGGCCCTTGCAGATTACCCTGATCTCTTAACCGAAATTCCAGCTTCTGAAACGACCACAGAATTTGCCATCTCTACATCTATCTCTATCTCCTCTCCCAAATTCCTTTCCAAACTTAACACCCTTTTACCCTCATGTTCTTCACCTTCTCTCATATCCATTACCCCTTTTTCAATTCCGAAATTTTCTAACTCTCCCGGGATCACTAACAATTCTCCTAAGTCTTCGTTTTTATCTTTCAAACGTGAGTCGTGTTCATCGGGTTCATTGACCTCCTGCCTTAACAGTAAATTTCCCTTCCTTTCTCCGCCACTCTGCTGGCCTTTCTCAGATACCCCCCGAATGTTTTCAAAACACAGCAAGCTTACTCCCTCATTTTCCTCTATAGTAAATTTTCCCGCCTGGGTCTTTTCGACCGTAATTCTTACGGGGAATTTTGTTCCCCCCTCTGGCCGTGTTCGGACTCCGAAACCATCTCAGTCCCGCGTTCCCCCGATTGCAAAACCTCCCGCACTACGCTCCCCTTGTCTGCGTTCTCGAAACCGTAAACCAATACCTCCTTTCCCTCCACACAAATTCGCGGAGCAGGGTCCGCTCCACGACTGTTTTCACAGCAAAAATCTACCCCTTTCTTCTCTGACTGAGAACCTATTTTTCCCCCGGACGGCTTTTCCGCTTACGAAATATCTGCAGAGTTTACTTGACTCTTCTTCCCCATTTCCATTTGCTCAGAATCATAATTCACTGTTTCCCTTACCGTATTCTGGGGATATTCTGTGGTCACCAAACGGGCCTGATACATATTCTGCAATTTTTGTAATTCAAGAGCCCTCTCTTTTTCCAGCTTTTCCATAGCCAAAATCCTATCTTTTTCCTCTTTCTCCATAGCCAAAATCCTATCTTTTTCCTCTTTCTCCCTAGCCGCTTTTTCCTGCTGTAATCTAGCATAATGGTCTCAAGAAGACCCCTAACAAATTTCTCCTCTTAATTTTGACTACTCTCTATTAATTCTTTTAGATGGATTATTAATGCATCTGGGGCGGGCTGTTGACCCAACCTCATCGCCAAAATTTTCAAATCTGCTTTTCTCCCCCTGCTTAGGTAAGCCATTTTTACACACTATATCCGTCACAAATTTATAAACACAAATCAGGAAAATTAAAAACACTCCAAATAACTAAAACACCTTCAACTAAATTTTCTTCGTGAAACCAAGTATTTTACAATGGAATCATACACATAAACAAAATACCAAAAATTTCATTTATAACACTTAGCTTAACTTTTCAAAAATGCAATAATAACTTTTCAAAAATCAAAACATTAGTTTAACATTTTTAACATTCAAATACACACAAAAAATACTTCTACATAGCAAATCCTTAATTTATCGTTTATCCCGCTACTATAATTGAGATATACAGCTTGTATATTTTCCACAAAGGCACTAGTTTAGTCAACCTTTTTTTAAAAACTGAATTAATAACCAAGTAGGAAACGTTAATCAACACTTATACCGCTACAAGCATTAACCGGAATATATAGTTTGTATGTCCAACACACAAAGGCACTAGTTTAGTTGACCTTTGGAAACAATTAGAACCTTCTAATTAACAACGTTAGTTAACGTACATAGACTCTCAATGCATGCTTTAAAAAATTGATCGAGCGAAAAAAAATACCACTGTATCTATTTTTTATAACCAAACAGTTTGCAACAGGTAGCTTACCCACAAATATAACAAAATACTCAATAAGAACTGTTTCAAAAAAATTATCGAGAAAAAAATACCACTTGTATCTTTATTTTTTTAAACAAACAGTTTGCAACAGGTAGATTACCCACACATATAAAAAAAAACTCATTAAGTACTGTTTCAAAAAATTATCGAGAAAAAAAATACCATTGTATCTATTTTTTTTAAAAACATTTTAAACAATACAACCAGGGTAGTTTTTACTCTCCATAAGAATTACTACCACTTCTTAACGCACTCTCGCTAGTTTAGCGATTCACACGTTACATATAACAAAATACAAAACACTCTATTTTTGTCCCCACAAAACAATTGCACTGATATGTATTTTTCAAGCAATTCATCACAACTTAAAACTTAAAACTATTTCCGAAAAATACCTATCCCAAAAAAAAACAAAAAACAATGCAACTTTGAGTTTCTAAAAGCAGTACTTACAGCTTTTTGCAGGCAACAGCGCAAGAGTCATCTCACAACACAGCTCACACTGTTGACACTTTCACTTCCAGAAAATCTTGACCGCAACACAAATCCACACAAAACGAAAACTGCATCAGATGGTGAAACAGTCTCAATTTCACTGCACCGGGGAAAACACGGGGGTCAAAACCCCCTGAAAACACCCTTCTTCGAGAAGGAATTCATTCTTGACCACACCATTTACAACGCAGGAGCATCGGGGGCTACTCACTCCCTTCTACCTCGACGCTGGGTCGATGACCTCACGCTGAAACTTCCACGGAAAAACGCAGTCACTCCCCCGGAAAATAAGAAGGGGTTGCAAATTCGCATACCGGACTCTGCTTTCAAAACGGATAACGGATCCCATTCGCTGATCATCAATTAAGGGTAGCTGTGCTGTCATGGTAAAAATTTAAGGCGATTCTCTGAGGCGTTGCTAAAAATTACTATTATGGGATCCATAACATAGCAAGGACAGAGTCCTAATTAAAAAGTGAAGGCCAATTTTTTAAAACAAAAACTTAACAAGTAGATTTATTTACAAAAAAATTAAACATTAAGCAGTGCAACATATTCAATTTAACCCCGTGTAGATTTACAACGTACGGAGCCTAAAAAACACACGTAGGTACAGGCCTCGTTCTAACTAGCGTCTCTCTCTCAGACAGGGGGTCGGCAATCGCTGGCGACAGTTCCTTCGTAACTTTATTGCATTCCAGAATCGTTAGGACGACAGCTTTACTGGCTGCATCTGTGGGAAAACATTTTTTAATCCCCCCACGTGTTCAAAGCCGATGGGAACAGGCAACACTTTTCCTTGAAAAACACGCAGCTGTGTTTCGAGCTTTCTGTTGGGTCTTTGGAAAAATAAGTCCATACATCCAGTACGCTACAGCGTACTGGAATTTTCTGCATGAATATACTATGCTTGCCTGGACTTCTGCCCATCTCTTAATGTCACCAGTACAAGCGATGGTGTTTTTAGTTAATTTAGAAATTTTCGCTTTACTTTAAAGCATCAGTCTTGCTACTGATGTCCAAATATTTTTAAAAGTTTCCTTTACAGATATTTGTAGTGAATAACAAGTGCAAAATGTATTAGTAATGGGCTAAGTTAACGGACTTTAACCAGGAACTTAGAATAATTGAAATGAAACTGTTTTAACTTTTTATTCAGATTTCAAATCAATAAAGATACATGAATGTCAAAATCTTTTTACAGTAGGCATACTCGAGTCTCAGATAATCCTTTCTCATCAGATTATCCCCATACACCTTTTATAAATTAATGGAAATTGTTTGTTTGATTTTACCGTAAAAAGTCTCGATACCCTAGTAGATCCAATATAAATTTTAATTGAAGAAATGTTGAAGGTTATTAATTCCTGAGGGATAATTTTTAAGATTAAATGATAAGATCAAAATTGAAATAAAAAAATCAGTATAATACTGAAATCATATTTTTTCATCTTTGAAGTTCACGTATAATGTGAACTTCACGTCACTTTGAAGTTCACGTGAAGTTATTGTATAATGCTACTCATATACAATATGAATAAATTTTGTATTATGTTATATAGTTTAATAGCAGTGTTTGAAAATGTTGCTCCTATATTCCATTAAAAATGGTGATATAATCTTATAGATGTATGATATAAACCGCAAGAGAGGAAATACGGTTGGTTTAATAGTCAGAAAATCAACTAATAATATAAAACTGCAGGATTTATGTTATTGATGCTTATGGGATAACTAAATATAATATTCTCCCAGCTTAAATAAGCGTTGATCGATACAAATATTACTAGCAGCTATGAATAAATCTACAAGGCATTGATCCCAGGTGAGATCTTGCAAGTTTTTCTGGTTGAATAAAATCCATCAACATGCTTTGATTGACAGAGAAACATAGAGCATTACTGCCATGTAGTCACGCCATACCGTGGGTTAACATGCACAGTTTCATGTTACATTGTTAAATTTCAATCTATACATGATAGATCAGCTAGATTTTATTTGATAGTACTGAACTTTGACCACACATATTTCTCTTCAGATTTCTACTTATATATATATATATATATATATATATATATATATATATATATATATATATATATATATATATATATATACTAAACACTCCAATACTTATAACTGTGGCTAGCCGTACTTTAGTAGGGCTTTTAGAGGAAATAGAAGTAGTTTAAACAAAATTTAGTTGAAATATACAATAAACAAATAATTTTTAGTTTTGAAAAATCAATATACAAGATTTCTCTTGAAGTATGTCTTTTATGGGAATTTTGCTTACTTAACTAAAAACTTTTTGAATAAAACAATTAAAAGAATATGTAGCATCAGCTAGATTGTCTCTATATAAGCAAAAAATAGAAATCCTTAATATTGCAAATTTATTGTATATGAATTATTTAAGAATTTAGGGCTTATAAACCCAGATAACTTGTTGCTCTAATATTTCTAAGGCATCTTAAAACTTTTATCCAAAATTAATTTCATCGAAGCAAAAATTAAAGAGTAATTTCAATTAAGAAAAATTCGTGTAAAGCAGACTGTTTTTATGTTTATATAAGTTTTTGAAGTTTAATCAAAGTTCATTTATATACTAATTTCTGAAATTTTCCATTATATGTTTATATGTTTTACGTACTAAAAACATCATAAGGCTCCATTTTTTTCGAACTTAAATTTATATGCAATAACACGTTACACTTGTGCATATTTTGATATTAATAATGTCAATCCTATACAGCAGTGGTGCGCAAACTGTGAATACCGGATAGATTATATGTTATTGAATTACTTAATTAAAATATGCTTTAAACTTTTAATGATTACACATTTTAACTTTTTCGTGTATACTTTTTTATATGTAAAACTGGATTTTCGAAATGAGTAGCCGTAAAAACCGAACAACGATCAAGATCCGAAAAACAATTTGAGAGTAGCAGTCTCAAATATTTCACCTAATATTCAACGAATATGGTCTGAGGTCCTGGCTCTCACCTTCTCATTTTTTTCTCTTTTAGTTTTTATATAAATAAATGAAGTTTATAATTTCAAATATTTTAATATGAAAGTTTGTATGTCTCTAAAGCTGAGAATAGTGATATAGTGTTAAGAACTCTCGCTATCGAGACAATGGAATCATTTTACCCTGAGGAGGAATGGTTAAGAATATATACTGACGGTTCCAGAGTGAGCGGTTGTGTTAACGCCGGTGCTAGTGTTTACTGTGAATATTTTTGCCTTTATACTCCCATCGACATCCATGTATCGGCTTTCGATGTAGGGATGCGACATCGATGTCGATGTTTTCAAAACATCGATGTTTTGATAAAAACATCGATATTTTAAACATCGATTTATTGAAGCCGATGTTTTTTTAACATCGATGTTTTGTGCTCGATGTTTTACGTTGTCTCGATGTTTTTTTTTTAATGAAAAAGTACCGTAATAGTAAAAAAAAATTACCATGTAGCATAATTTTCGCACTCAGTAAATGTAAGTCTGAATTCTGAAAAGGACGAATACAAAAGGGGGAACGATTCCTTAGCAAACATACAAATGGCAATTAACAACCAATGAACCAATCAGAGTGCTTGGAATGTTCCTGACACTCCAGAACCTTCCATGGGGTTTTATTTTACAAATAGTATATACACGAGTGCATCCATTTAAGTTTTTGTTTTGTTCTGGTTTTATGTAAGTTGACGCTAATATTATTAGTAAGATGCCTCCCAAAAGTACCGTTTGGAAATATTTTTACAAAACCTCTGACAAATTGGCGAAATGCATTGTTTGTCTTAAGTCCCACAAAACTGGTGGCAATACCACGAATTTATACGGACATTCGAAGGAAAAACATGGCGGTATTTACAACGAGAATTTTAAGTCATCAAAGTAGCCGAAAGCAACCAAGTTTTTGTCATTTGTGTCTGCCCAATCAGAGAGTAAAATTAAATCACCCCTCCCCCCACGACTAACGGAAGTAATATTAATGTTAGAGGTTACTAAACCAGTTTTAAAAAACGGATGTTCTAAAACATCGATGTTTAAAAACATCGATGGTTTTTGGGCGATGTTTTATTAGCATCGATGTTTTAATATTGAATATCGATGTTTCAAAACATCGATGTTTTGTTATCGATGTCGCATCACTATTTCGATGGTGAGATCGCGGCCATTTGCCAGGCCCTGTGACAACTCCGGCCACGTCTAGACTCCTCTTCGAAAGTTTTATTATTATCGGGTTCAAAGGCCGCATTTCAAGCAATTGACGCATCCAGCCACTCCCGAACTTTAACCACCGATAATTGCTTAAATCTCCTCAACTGGCTTGCCAGTAATAATACGATAGTAGTTCTCCAGTGGATTCCGGCCCACTGTGGAATCCAGGGAAATGAGGCGGCCGACTTCTTGGCAAAGAAGGGGGCCTCTGTCCTTCAGAGAACTAATCCCAGACTTCCTTTTAAAAATATCAAATGTTTAATGAAGAACATCTTCAGGGATTCTTTCCACGAAGAACTCAAAAATCGCAACCTTAATAAACCATGGCTTAATTAGATTTTTAATGTCCCTCAGTGGCCTAGGATGAAATCTGTCGTCATGTTTCGTCTGATATCTGGCCACGATTGCCTGCGTAAGCATCTATGTCGCATCAACGTGGTTCCTGACCCTCTTTGTACCTTGTGTAATCTTCACGAGGAAATGGACTTGCCTCACCTGTCCAGATGTCCTGCCCTTTCTCGGACAACAATCTGGGAACGCTACTGGATTGCTCGATTTCATTTTTAGATTTATTGTTGTCTTTTTGATGTACAATTGTCTTTTAATGTGCCATTGGAAAAAATATAAAACTTTTAATTTGAAACTTATAATCTACTCTTTTTTAATTTTAATTTTTGCTTATTTTTACCTAAATGAAATAAAGATTCTACTAATATTTCTATGGTGCCTGGTATAAAGGGCTTAAGTCAAAAACAGTGATTTAAATGTACCGAGTTATTGACTTTTATACCAATAACAGAGCAATAATTTGGACTTGAGTATTTGTACAAACAAATGTACTTTTGTATACAAAATTGATAGATTTAAGCCTGTTATACAAGTCAAAAGAATTTTTTATCAATACTAAAAAATATCTAAAAATCACTTTTTTTATTTAAGCCCTTTATACTGGCACCATAGATTTAAATATGGAGTTTTAGTCGGACGAAATTTGCCAAGAACAAGAGCAGAAGGTAAGCGAGACTTTTTTTTAATCATTATCATGGGAAGGAAATACTACCATTTTCTTAATTTAAAAGAAAAATTCTACTACTGAAAAATTTTCATTGTGATCGAAGGCTTTTTTTATTGGAAAAAGTGGGTCGAGGTCGAAAAAGTTTTCGCATCACTGCTGTAGAGAATGAAAAATATCAGTTACCTCCATTTCTAAAAAAATTTTGCTATGTATGTAAATTTTTCATTTAGAGAAATATTTTTACATTGTTAGATAAGGTAATAATACTCAGTACTAGTAATAAATAGCATAAGAGTTCTTTGCACACTCTCATTTAATAAAAAATACCTTAAGTTAAAATATATACAATATTTATACATTTTATTTTTGCACTTTATCAACGAATGATTATGAATGGATTTACTGTGGGTATACGGTACAGTTTTATATAATTGAGAAAATTATGAATTTCTTTGAAGAATATTTGAAGTATTAAAATAACAGCTTATATGCCTCCTACCTTTTTTTCAACTGTGAAATGTCCATATTTATACCTTTTAATCGAATTTGCAATTTTTGTATTATGAACAGGCAAATGTATTCGGTAATCTGTATCTTTCGTACCCCCAGGGTATCAAATTTTGTACTGTGTTACTATTAGACCTTTCAATGATCTAAGTACAATTATTTCATTAGGGTTAAGTAAAGCAATGTAACTTTAATGACTTTTTAGTTTTTCTTCAGTAAATAAAAAAATCTGTTATATTCAGTTGTTTGTGAGCCGTATTGAAATTCTTTTGAATACGCTATGCTTTCTGTTATACCTTTTTAAAAAATGTACGAATAGTTCCAAGATGATTTATTGTGATTTCAGTATTTTGTGTCTAAAATTTAAATGTTGTAGATCTACGAATGTTCACATATTTGAGTGTTGAGATTTTAAAAATTGCCCGTTAATTAGAAGTTTCTGTTTTGTTTCTATTCTTTCTCGTCCACCTGTGAAAGAAGTGCTACGGGAAACTTTTCAAATACTATGAAAAGAAATGGATATAAAAAAACTGGTTTGAGGTACAGTAAGAGACTATATAGTGCGAAATAAGAGAATGTCTCACACTATGTAAGGAAGTTTGAGATGGAATATTTGTTTGCTTTTAAACTGACGAATAAAGAAAAATAGGCGAATAAAATTTTTAACTTAGTATTTTATCATACTTTCTTGTACAATGGTCAAGCATTTTAGTTACAGTATGCAGAACATTTTTGTGTGAACACTTTATTTAAAAAATTTAAACTGTGAAAAGATTAGCTTTACGCTTATTGTTGACGCAGACGTAAATCTTTCGCGTGTCTTTTTTATTTTGGCATAAAAAAATATTCTTTTTATTTCAAAACATTTCGAATAAAAATATTAGTAATTAAATCTACTTTAAAATTAAGTTTATTTTGTGGTGTTGGAAAAAAAAAGTAAAAACATAAAATGAACATAAAACATAAACTTTATTGGGTATCTATTTTAAATGGTGAATGCTGTAGCTGAGATAAACGCATCTTTGTGCATTTTTACATCTCCATGCTCTGTACATGAATAATAAATAATACAATTCTTCTGCGGTGGTAATTCAGATCAGCTGACAGATATATCTTTTATCACTGTGCAATATGCTGCTGGAAAATGTAATCAAAGCGTGGAATAGGTTTTTACTGGTTTATCATATATACATTTGTACTCAGCAACGTTGCTCTGACGACTGATGTAGTTTTTCTTATACTCCAGCCAGAGTATGTTTAGTGTAAGCCCGCCCATAACACACGGTGACGACTCTAACCCATGTTTTGTTCTTGCAGGAGCTTTGCTATCAGTCCGGCCACTAGGAGCTCCATAACACCGCCGCCTCCTCCTCTTTGTTTCATGTGCATTCCATGTGCCTCGTCTACAAGAAAGCAAGCCAGAACGGCACACACCAGAAGAACTAAAGCGAATCGGGGGTGGACAATCATTTTGAGATCTGCAAAAGGAGAAAATTTACAATTTTAGTTGATACGTTGTATAGGGCTTATTCACTGTAAGACATTGAAATAAAAGGTAGTGCATTAATAAAAACTTAATTATTAGGATATCTTTTTGAAAGGGGAATGATAATCACGGACAAATAATTAAGGTCCACATTTAAATTTGTAAAGAAGTAATCTGGAAGAAGTAATCTGTAATATATATAAATGCATAAATGCACACACACACACACACACACACACACATATATATATATATATATATATACCATTTGATCCGCATAATGGGGATCCGTGATACTTTTATCTGAATCTTTATTAAGTTGGTAGAGTTCAAGGCAAGTTATAAAATGAGAAAATAAGGCTAATATTTTCAGTTTTAGTCAATGAAGATTCTATGATGTAGCTCCATGTTCCACATCAGAGAGGCCTATATAACCATGATGTGTTACTCCATAAATTTCTCCCTTAATTTTTTAAATAATGTGTTTGACGGAAATATCGAATGTTTAAATTACTTATGAATTTGAAAGTTAATGTTACCAATACCGGTTTATACTCAGGATTACAACCCGAAAGCAATGAAAAATATAGAGAGAAGTTTCAGCTTCCGGGATTTTTGTAAGAGCTTTGTTTGTTTCACTATAAGGAAATATTTTGTACCAGATAATCCTTAATCAAGCATTGTAAGAAAAACTAATAGATGCATAGTAGTTCTTGTCATAGTCATTAATTTATTTGCATGAAAAACGGGGATTTGACACGCAAATGTTCGGGAAATTTTGAAGTATTTCTCATATCGTGCTTCAATGATTTCGTGACAATCTATCCTGTGAACACAACTTCGATAGTTAATTTCCGTTATCATGTTTATTAGCAGATCTTCCGCATTTGCTTTTACACAGAATTATGCTTTGAAAGAAGAAAAAAAAAGAGACACAATATTATGATAGGTTCTTTAGAAATGATACTCAGACAGGAAATTAAAAAAAAAAATAATGCTAATAGTTCTGTCCTTTCCTGATCTGTGGGTGCCACAATTGTTTTACTTAAGAATTAGGTAAAAGAGTGTATTTTACCTGCCCGTATGTAATGTAGTAAAGGGATTTTAACCGTTTACCACAGTAAGTACGGGCAATAGTGCTTACGAGGGGAAGAGATTTCAACGGTAAATATATTTTTTACGTATAATTTTTAAGTATGTTTTTTTAGTATACATGAAGGAAATTTCGCAATCCAAATTGAGCTTTTTATGCTGAAATCTTGTGAGGCTTTAATGCTTTTTATGCTTTCGCTATTTCACGAGCTGTTTATGCTTTCGCTTACGAGGGGAAAAGATTTTAACGGTAAATATATTTTTTTCACATAATTTTTATGCTTTTTATGCTATTTTTTACGCATAAGGTTTGTATTTTTATGCTTTTTATACTTTCGCTTTTTTACGAGCTTTTTATGTTTTCGCTTACGAGGGGAAAATATTTTCACGGTAAATATATTTTTTATGTATAATTTTTACGTATGTTTTTTTTAGTATACATGAAGGAAATTTCGGAATCCAAATTGAGCTTTTTATGCTGAAATATCCTTTAAGATGTTAAGAATCAAAGCAAGTCTGTTTTGTTTTGCTGTTCCTTTACATATTCGTTTATCTGTCTGTACAATTTATTTTCACAATGTTCGAAAAATCATATTTAGGCATCTGATTTTCGCCAGTTGCATTATTTATGAGAAAGAAGGTTATATAGCGTTTTCGTAGGTACCGTATAAATTTTTATAGATTTTGTTGTTGTTGTTGTTGCTATTTCCTCCTGGTTGGAGGCTCCATTCGCCAAGTCCTAATAGGCTATTGGGTTGAAAGGGGCGGCTCCTGTTTTGAATTAGCACCACAAGGGTCGGAGTCTGACTTGGTTAAATGACTGGTCCCGTAATTTTGAACCGAGTCAAGTGACGAGACCGGAACACTTGACCCCGCACCTCCAGAGGTAAATTTGAGAACTTGGAGGACATTGAAGATACGACCTATTTTACGTGCCCCGACCACCACTGGTGAACACGGCGGTGGATTTGCAGCGATGAGCATCTAACCTGGGGTGTTCAGATCTCTGCTCTTACCAACTGGGCCACCGTACCCATGGATTTTGATTAAAATACATCTGTTCCTAATGTTCTTAAAATAACTTTTTTAATGTAGAAAATTTAGAATTTGCTTTCAGAAAATAAGTAGGCCATATGTTGTACATCTACGTCATGCCATTAACATGGGGCGACTATTATGGCATTCACTATGGTATTATTTGATTATAATTTCTTGTTGGTTCTTTTATATTCCATGTAACAGTGTGAGAAATTTTGTCCAGTTTTCCCGCAAATACAGTTAAAAATTTAAGCAAATCAAAATTGTATGTAAATGTTGATAATCTATACTTTCATACACGACATTTTGTATTTCACTGAGGATATATTCCACGCATGGCAAGAGTGAAAACTCAAAAAGAAATATTTAACTTCTAATGTTTGCTTTTACATAAGAAAAATTATCTAATGGTGAAATGAAATGATTTCAAATTAGGGCCATTCGATATTTCATGCGTAATTTATATTGTAGTTAGCTTCATACCGTATCCCGATGCATGAAGTACAGATAACTTTAATATAGTGTATGAAATATGATTGCCACTGCTGCAAAGAAAAGAAAAAAAATTAAATATTTTACGATAAAATAGAATCAGAATTTCAACAAAAGATGCAGATAGAAAAATCACTGAGGCATGATTAAATAATACTTCAAAGTCTCTAATCTTTTCTGAGAACAAAAAAAAATCTCTTCAGAAAAGATAGGGATATTAAAGGGACTTAATCAAGAAGCTTGTTGATGTACACTGAACAGTAATCTTAATGACGTGTAGATGAGAACAAATATGATTAGACTAATCACTTTTATTCAAATGCATTGTCCATTAGCTTGCTTCCAATGAGAATTAAATATTTTCTTTTGTAAAAACTAGCTATTCAACATCTTGGCTTGCCTTTAGGCTCGGATCACAAAATTAAATTTTAGGCCCTTTTTATTTCGTAGGCCGTGCAAAAGAGTCTCTAATTTATGAAAATCATAACAAAATTTTAGTAAAAGGAATTCAGACTTCAAATAAATCTAAAAAATTTAGTTTGTAGTGAATATTAAGTTTTACATTTTCCCTTAAACAGAAGCCTATGTATAAATTGTTGAATTTTAATTCTGAAAAGTAGTTAAATAATATTGACTTTTAACAAAATTCATGATTTTCCGTAAGAAACATGATTATTTAAAACTTGACTGATACATTACGTAAGTGACGGCTCCATATATAAATTAGTTGTAAGTTGCCTAAGAGTCACGGGGAGAATGCCAGGGGAGGAGGAAGGGGTTTATAGGTATTTAATATTCTTCTATACTAATAGAATTTAAGTGTCAAATAAAATACTTTATCTTTTGCCTAACTGTTAAAAGGATATCTTGAGACGCAGAATCAATGTTCCCAATAAAATCAAAAATATCAAGTATTAACTAAATCGCTGAGTTAGATATGATTAAATATGATTTGATATGATCGCTGAGTTAAATATGATTTGATATTGCATCAAATCATATTTTAATTAAAAATATATGCAGTTGAAATTTCCAAAATGCTGCTATTATTATTGGTTTGCGAATGCTGAGAAATATTTGTGGTAATTGAGAGAAAATGCTTGTACAGTTCTACTGCTAAGTTTTTTTAAGGAAAGGAATTCAGTTTTATTAATCATAATTAATAAAATAGAATTGCATCAGAATTTATTAGGGAATTAAATTATTTATATCTAAGAAATGAAAAAAAACTGTTACGTAGGATGTTTGTCGGGTTTATGTTTTGTAAGTTATATAAATTGCTTCTATATGGTCGAGCAGGACTTTGCTTTATAAGAAAGTGACTCTTTAAAATTCGAAGAGAGTCAATCACAAGAGAAATCATTCCAAAAAGACATAAGAACCTTACTCCATTTTCTTAACATAGTGTATTAAATTTTATGCGAGAGATTTTGGGAGTGTAAGATGCAACAGTTAAAAATTAAATTTCCATCCATTTTTTTTATCTTAGAGATATGAAGGTTATTAGGTTTTTTTTATATTTATCAAAGGAGAAAGGATAAACCTAAAATCGTCTGTTTCATGTATATAAATAGTCTATTGCGTATACCGTCATCTAAGTCCTGTTGTTAGTCCAAAATTATTTCATTTGCAAACGTCATTTAACTTTTTCTTCAAATGTTGGGGTAATCAGAACATGTCCCGCAGAAATATATAAAAATATATAACATATGTTTTTTTTACCTGTATCTGGATGGGTGTTTTCTTACTCCGACGCAATGAAAGTATTTTTAAAATGGTGAAAGAAAACACTGACTTTCTCTTTTATACCTCCCGATTTTTTAACCTTGTTTTCTTTTTTTTTTAACTTGGTAGTGCAACCAAAAGGAAAAGTAGAATACGCAAGTGCTATTTAAAAAAAATCTCTAAAAATACCCTGATAACACACGATACGTAATTCATTAGCTATTACTCTGTGACTCGGCCCAGTTGCGGTACCTAATGACACGTTTTTTACCCGAAAGAAAAAAAAATATCAATATTAAGTTATGTCACTGGGAACGTTTTCTGCTTCCTGCACGAACAGTCATAGACGAGTCTCGGAAAAATCACCAAAAGTGCCTCAAGACATCAATTTACGAAATTTCGGTGCAGAGGAAGTGCAACTCGACTCGCTTCAAAAGGCACCCTTCCGCCGCTCTGTTGGAAAAAGAAACCAATTACCGAATGTCCATAACCAAGTTTGTATTCAGCGGCATAAAAATGGGCCCTGCTACCGAATTTAGAAAAAACTCGAGGTAATTGCGTGGTTAGGATGGCTGTTATTTTTTGTTTTCGTGTCCAGGTTATTCTGTCGTCCCCCCGACATTTGAAACTTGTTTTACATGAGCATAATCAGGATTATCCTGTACTTTTATATGTATACGGGTGCTTCCTGAACAGCTGTGGAATATACCGGAGTGAGATAAATAAGATTCAGGAAAAGTATTGTTTGATATAAAAGGAAAGGATTTATGTTGTCCAGGGCTAAAGTTATATTGTTTTACTTTTCAGTAACGCATTGAATAGATTCTGTGTGGGAAAATACAAGAAGGTTTTAGCCCGACTTTAAGACCCTGTGGTTTATTTTTCCAGGGAAAAAGGACTTCAATGCATAGGAAAAACTTTCCGTGTTCTCAAAAATTTACAAGAAAGGATTTATCGGAGAATTTTATTTCCTTCTGAAGTTAAAATATGAAATATATAACAAATTCCAGTTAACACATAAAAATATAAAACCTATTGAAAAGAATTTGTGTCGGAGAATACAAGAAAATCTTTTAACACGGTTTTTAAAACATTTGAGTAGTTTACAGGGAAAAAATGAGACTTGAATAGCACCTATGCAATTTTTTTATTTTTTTGTGAAATTTACGAGAATTCTACATCTAATCATCTTTTTTAATTTTGGGACATCTAAATATGGAGTATTTTATAAATTATTGTAAATACTTTGAAAATTAAGGTATGTCTAAATAGATTTGTGTAGGGCAACTCAAGAAAACTCTTGTCTCAATTTTTAAGAACATTAGAGCATTTTTTTTTGTTCGTAAGAAGAGAAGGTTCTAGATTGGATAAGAAGATTTCTTGTGTTTCCGTAGCATCTGCAAAAGCTGTACATTATATTTTTTTGTTTCATTCCTGCTGGCAAAACATAAAATAATACATGTTTAATTTATAAATATACGCATTTAATTTATAAAATCGTACACATATTTAATAATACGTATATAAATACGTATGTAATTTATAAACATACATATTTAATTTATAAAATCTATAGACAATTAACACCCATTGAAATGGATTTGAGTGGGGAGTAAAAAAAAATTTTTCATTTATCTCGATTTCAAAAATCTTTGATTGGTTTACACTTCAAAAGAAAAGATATTGAACAAATTATTGCGTTTCTCAATTACTCATATAGGACAATATGCTTTAGTTTTGGATGTAAAATCATATATGTAATACCGTGTATTCCATTCTCATTCTAAAATCTGAATATTGAATGAAGCTTCATTAGATCTCATTTAAAAAGTTATAAACGAGTAGTATGTTATATGTGTATACATGTTTTTAAAAAATTTTGCCTAATGTTTCAAGAAACCCTTAAATAACAAAGTGAAAAAAATTGACATTATTTGCTGCTACATACACTTGTATATGACTGTATATAATCACATAAATAATAGTTTTGAATATCTGTTAGCAATATTGGATATTTCTAACAGATATTCAAAAGTAGTTATACCGATTACTGCATTTACTCTAAAACATAATAATTTTATGACGTTGAGACAAGTAGTTTGTAATTTTTACTATACTGAATTATTGAAATCAATTTTAAATTGAATAATAATAGTTTTTCTTTTGAAAGATCAAGTATACATACACACACATACACATACAAATACACAAGTGCGCGCGCACACACACACACAGACACACATATATATATATATATTTATTTATTTATACATACAAACAGTGGTTGAGAAAAGTATTTGAATGTAGTGAGTTTTCGATATATCTGTAAAAAAATAAAATTCATAACAAAACTAAACAAAACAGGTTTTTTAATCTTCAAAAAACTTCTTGTTGAAGAAATAACGTGCAATAATGTTTGTCTTAAAGCAGGAGAAGAAATAACACACTTTTAGAAGAACGAAAACTATTTGAACACTTATAATTTTCAGTTTTTTTAAACACATTTCAGTTTTCTTTTTTAATTCGTATTAAGTATAAAATTCATTGGCATTAGTAATGACCTTTTTTTCATGCAATAAAATAGATTTTGAGTTGTTTCATTTGTTATTTTTCCCATTCATTTTAGATTACTGATCCTAGCTTAGATGTCATAGTAATGTGATGCTTTCGAAAAACAATAAAATTACAATAACATTAATAGCAGGACACTGGATAGATTATAATTAATCATGTTCCGACATTATATAGCAGCCATTCTCGAGTGATAAGAGCAGTATGTTTTGGATCATTATCCTACAGTAAATTATAAGTGTTTTCAATTCCCAGCTTTAAGGCACTAGACTATGAATTATGCCAAAAAAGTCAATATACTGTCTTGCATTCATATTTCCTATAATAAAGTGTAAATTAGCAATTCCAGAATATGAGAAACAGCCCCCACAGCAAAACTCGATCTGTACTGCATATAACTGTTGGAAATATTCTTTGGTTTCAACTTCGTTTGAGGGTGACGCCAGATTGTCTTTCAGCCATCTGAACCAAAAAGGACGAATTTTCTCTCATAAGCAAATAATATACTTTTAAAAAATTCATCAAGTTTTTTTTATTTACGCTTTAGAGAAGAGGAAGCTCTTCTTGTTATCATCAATAATATAGGCTTTTCCATTAGCACTGTAACGGAACAATTAACACCATATAAAACATTTGATTACAAACACGTTTATCTGTTGATTCAGAAATTATTTCAGCATATGTTTGAGCACTCGTACGTGGAGTTATACGCAATTGTGGAAGAATGCGTTGACGCTCTGTGAAAACTTTTTGGGACAAGCTGAACGGGCTATATTGTTTACAGTTCCACTGGCTTCTTACCTTTTAATTACGGGGCCCCGGTTTTCCCAAATTATTCGGCAGATCTGTACTGTCCATCCGGAGCCTAGGCCTATACTATTCATAAACCGAACAGGGGAAATTTCAGCTGAATTTGTATGACTTGCTACGCAGCGCCGGTCTTCAGTTTGACATTGTCGTATGGACTGAACGTCCCAGCCGACGTAATAGTTTGAGATTACCGTTTTAATTATATTCCTAAAAGTTAAAAGCATTTTCTTACTTCTTTTCTCATCCCACGATAACTTTTACCTCCAAAGTGAAATGTAATAATACTCTCCCGCACAGTATTGGACAGCTCACATGTACAACAATTTTTTTTAAATTTCCAATGGCGGGTTACAAGACTATATAAAAATAAAAACAAGAACAAACAAACAAAAGAGAACTGAAACGTCCTTGAACCCAAAAGTTTCCTAGCTTTCCAATTTCTCTCCCACATTGGAGCTGGAGGTAGAGCGAGGCATATCGGTATATAGGTAAAGTCCATGTCCTCTCGTCAGTCACAGAGCTTGCAAAAGGGGTTCTGAAACGATAATTACATGACAGAGATGTTTCAATAGGCAATCATGGCCTGTCACTAGTCGAAACAAAGCGACTGATTTCTGTTTTGGCCATTCTGGGACTTCAGCAATTTTGATACACCACATCTCATTTGAATTCCTCGACAACAGTTCTGATTGTACAACTAAGATAGGGCTATTGATCGAAAGTGAATTGGGCAAAATCATCAACACAACAACTCAATATCTATATTTTTCAATGAAGACGAATCTAAGCTATTATTTATGCTAGAGGGGGGCTTGTGGCGTCCCTTTGGTACAGCGCGCTGGTTTTCGGTGCCGAGGGTGCTCAGACCGAATCCCGGCGTCGCGCCACGAAAAATTTTCCGTTTGTGTCGCCTCTTCATAGGAGGTAATGCTCTCCGCCTATATGGTGCCCCCATAATGAAATGGACAGTAAAGCTGCGGCGTTGTATAGGCGAATGTTTGACGAAAAATGCCTCCGAATTGGTTAAAAAAAGTTATGCTAGAGAGTTTCATACTAAAGGCTAACAATTTTCATAAGCAATTGAAGACCACGAGTGTGCAAGTGCTTTTTGTTCTTCTAAAATGTTTTTATTTCTTCTTCTGTTATAAGTCAAATATTATTTTATAAATTTTCTTCACCATATAGAAGTTTAAAGATTTAAAAACCTGTTTTGTTGTCTAAATTTGTCATTTATTTTATTTCCTAACAAGTATATCGAAAATTCAATTATTTCCCCTTACTCGGAAATTCGAAACGTTAAACATTTCCTTATTGTAAAAAAGTCTAGTTTTGAAATATCTGAAATGAATCGACTACATCCGAAAATTTACGTGCATGTATAAATATGGGTAAATTGCAACATTTGTTTTAATATTCTTGTTGCAAAATTGTTGCCGTTGTTGTTCCTAATGCCCCCTGGCTAGAAGCTCTAGACCAGGTCCATAAAGGCTTTGGGAGAGGCAGAGTCCGACTTGGCTAGGTACAACCATAATTTTGACCTAGCACCCCAGAGACGACATATGGGGGGATCGTACCTCCCCCACCCATTGATATCATAGCAAGACTTTCCAGTCTACGGATTTATCGTGCCCATATTCGGTCTAGACACGAAGGTATTTAAGGGTGCTTGTCGGGATTCGATCCCAGCACCCCCAGTACCGAAAGCCAACGCGATACCGGTATGCTATCTCGGGCCGTGTTGCAATATTAAAAATGTTTGACAAGATAATTTTGTTTTTATTTAACTGAAAATTGAAAATTTTAGGATGTTTTAAGACGTTTAAACATTAAAAATATTGAAGCGATTACTATCTTATATTTAATTTAGGGTGCTACGAACGAAATAAAATAACTCTGTCGCAAAAGTTTTTGTAAAATCGTTTTTGACGGCGCACGTTTGTTCTTATTACAAATAATTATCCTGACATTTTAATTGATTAGTGCTCATTTTTCTCCCTTTTAACAAGAAAAACAATATCTTAAGACAAAGAAAGTTCATATTTTACATTATTTTATATTTTTTAAATCCCATATATATATATTTTTTGATCTTTTTAAGTGCTCATTTTGTCATGATCAGAATCCCTCTCTCTGATCAAGAACGTCAAGGATCAATCAAGAGTCCTTCCCGATTTAGCAATTTACATTTTTTTCCTTAAGTATGCTTTGAGTTTTTTTTTTCATATCCTGGTCAGAACCTGTTATAGTTAGTATCATTAGCTGTATTTGAGTTTATTACTTATATTTTTAATGTTAAGCCTTTGAAAAAATTTGCTCAGTAGGATATTGTTTTGAGTATAACTGAATTTTAAAAGCAATTAATCGCTTTAAAATTTACTTATAAGTGTTAATTCTACGCTCATCCTCACGACTCCTTGTAAAATGTTGCGAAAATGTGTTTAAAAGCCATACATAGTACTAAATTTTTTAAAAGGATAGTTCAAGAGCCTAACCAAATTTTCGGTTAGGCTCCCTGATGACGAGACCAGTCGGTTACCTCATATTTCTGGTTTAGTTCCAACACTACTACAGAATCTTGCCTCTGGCGCGTGGAGCCCTGAGTGCTTTATTTCTGTATTTTTTTTGTCTACATTCTTCTTATAATTATTTAGTTGTATTTGCCTTTTTCAATATGAAGTTATGAAGCAACTGCGCAATCTTCTATTGAAAAGTTATTTGTGTTTTCAATGATAGGGTAGGTTCTAAATTAATTTGTTTTGCAGTCTATGCCCGCCTTTTAATTTTTTTGCTTGTGTTGATTTGTTTATATTTTTATACATTTTATGTATTGCATAATAGCTATAAAATCATATAGATATTAAGACGTAGGAAATATGATGATGTCTTCATAAACTAGTCCTCATTCGCATCGTTTAAAAGCCTGAAACAACATTTAGTTTCTTATTTTAAAACTTTCTTGTTGGTACTTTGTCTTATGAACTCAAAATGGATCAAATGCAGAGTTTATTGATTTTATTATAAATTTTGTGATGAGAATGATGACGATATATATTTACAGAACATATACAGATATATACAATTTTCAGTCTACATGGTGAGTAACAAATGTCCTTAACTATTTGGCCCACGCATATCCTTGGGGTTCGTATCCGTAATCTTGTAGGTGGGCATCGTGGCTTGCGAATGAGTGTCCCATTCCATTGCTCGGCATATGATATCCACCGCCACCCATGCCGCCTTTGCCGCCACTGAATCCACCTGCAAATCCTCCACTGAGTCCTTTGTGGTGGTGATGTGACAGCAGCTTGATCAAAATGCCCGCTGCAAGAATGGCGGCTGCTCCTCCTCCTCCTCCCATACCACCATGGCCACCTTTAATTATAAGCATGGGTCCATGGTGGGCGTCCCCAGGTGAGGTGAACAGAGCCACTAAAAGACAGGCAATGAGCATTTGAAACACGCCCACCTTGGATGGCTTTGCTATCTGCATGGTAGAAGGTTTTCCTCTTTACTATGAAAGAAACAGAAAGAACAAATTAATGATAAAATTTGTCAATTTACTAGTTGGTAGCCGTCAAAACATGACGGCTAGATTGTAAATAAATGTACTAATACACAAATTATACTCAACACATCATTGCTAAATGTTGAAAATCATAATAATGCGCAGAAGCAAATTAATGTGTTTAAGCGGCATCGTGCTTAGTGAGTATCTAAAGCCAGATTTAAAAATGTCACTGAGCATGCGCAGAAAGCAATTTTTTTTAAATTGTAAATTATCGCTAGTTAAGCAACGCGAAATAAACAATTCCCATCAGGTTTAATCTCATATTTCACAAACATAATTATCATAAAAATAAAAATGGCAGAGAGGCATCTAGAGAAACTCCTCGGAATAAACGTGTTTATCATTAAAACATGTCACTGAGCATGGGCAGAAACAGTGAGTTTCTAGAACCAGATTTAAACATGCAACTGAGCATGCGCAGAAATAAATTTTTAATTGTAAATTATCGCTAATTAATAGAAATTGTGGTTACAAAAACCAAATTTGACAAATCTACAGATTACAATCTTTTGTTTAAGACCAAAATGAAGTAAATTGATGCAGTAGTTTTCTTCCACGGACTGCCCAAAAAGTCGGCTTAGCAACTTAAATATATAGATTTTTAATTTGAAGTCTACAAACTGTTAGAAGTTGGAATCGGAGATTAACCCCTTCCTTTGTCGCTCCCGTCAAAATTACGGGGGGAGGTTTCACCTTCTATTTCTCGTGGCCGTGATATTTCCGGACTCGAGTGTTTTCCAGACTCGAGTAACGCACCAAAAGATTAAAACAATCCATTTCATTTACCCTGAAATTTTTTTATTTCTTATATTACATACCAGATGGCAGCACCGGACTATTTATGATGTAATTGGGGATGGTTTTTTTTTAAAAACTAGATGTTGCAGATTAAGAAATAAATGGAATCCTCCAGAAAAAATAGGCACATTTATTACCGTTTTCTAGAAAATTATGTGTTAAGGGGTTAATATGTTAGATCCAATGTTAGAGTGACATCGGAGATAAAACTGATAATATGCTATAAGAGTATGTACAAAGTTTTATCAGCTATTGTCTACTTCTCCAGAAGTAAATCAACATGATACATTTTAAATCATATAATTTTAAACAATTTAAATAATTTGCAATAGATTATTTCATAATCCATTGCAAATTGTTTGCTTAAAAAATACAATTGCTATTTAATATAAGGCTTTTATGAAAAATAGGAACTAAATATGAGTCAATGCTTATTTCTCCAGAAGCAAACCAACATGATAAATATTTACCTGTTTTTGATTTATTAATTTAAAGAGTACAATCACTTCCATTCAAAATACGGTATATATGAAAAACAATGATATTACTGGAAACTAATGGTATTAAGGGAATTCGACTTTGATACTTCAGTCCCATATTAATCTTTAATACTTAAAAATTGTTAAGCGTTTAGTAAAATTATCTTCTCGTTATTACTAGGAAACATTTTAAGACTATTAATTGAGTTTTCAAATTAAGGAAATAATAATTATTTCATTTTGCAAGTCTGAATCAGCAGGATCGTTTTTCAAGAAGTTTTTCTTTTGGTCTTCCTTCGAGTGTTAAGAAAGCAAGGCCGATACAATGTATTTATAATGCAGTTTTTATTTTAAAAAGTATCAGATAGAATTTTAATTTTAAAATAAATTTATGTTTAATTTTGTAACAAATTTCTTTTTAGTTTTATGAGCTACTTAAAATTATAAAGAACAGACAACATTAAAGTTAATATTTTTATAATTTTGTTGAAATAAACAGACTTAATTTTTTCACACTAAAAATATTAAATTCATTAATGCGTTACATAATTTTCCAATATATGTTTTGTTTCTCAAATGCGGAAGCAGTTGAGATTTACCCGAATGCGAATTACCGGGCAGACAACGCCTTGCAGACACCAGACCAGTAGTGGTCAACATCGAATGCTGACGGCCGCCCTAATTCACATCGCAAGACTGCTGGCCATTCATTTAAGGGGGCACCATATAGGTAGCCAGCCCTACCCCCTACGAGCCGGTCTCGTAATTTAGAATCGTGTCAAGAAATGAAACCGGTACACCTGATCCCGCACTTCCAGAGGTAAATTTGGGAACTTGTAGGACATTGCAGCCCCGACAGATTTTACGTGCACCAGCCGCCATTAGTGCACACGGCGGTGTATTTGTTAGAGACCGGCATCGAATCGGCAAACTTCAGATCACTAGCTCGGCGCCTTTGCCAACCGGGCCGCCGCGCCTCAAAACACAATCTGGCAACAGTGGGATACGAACCCCACCAATCTATAGTTAGTAAATTTTCCAATATATAGTTAGCATTTTTTTTTGTTTGTTTAATGCGTGAGACAATCGCTCAATATTCCACGGAATCCAGGTGAGACAACATTACTCCCCGATGAAACCTCTGTTTTTGGCCGAACACCCACAGGGGGCTAGTTAAAAATATTAAAAAAAGTTATATAAGACATTTTTACTTATTGTTAAAATACTTTAGGTACACTTTAGGTGCCTAAAGTATTGATAAAATACTTTAGTCAAAACTCTGAAATAAGACTTATGTGTTTGTGTTCATAAAATTGTCAATGAAAAGATAATAAACTTAAATAAAAATATTCTTTTGTCATTTGATGAAAAATGCAAAGTGGGCCACTTATTAAAATTCTAAACGTATTAAATTTACTATGAAAAACAAAGTATATGGAGTAACAATTTCTCAAATGAGTTATAATCGCATAGGGATTGAAACTTGTACCTGACATGCAGAAATAATTTATTGCCAAATAACTATTGTTTTCATTTTTTTAAATGAGCATTTCAGGATTTATTGGTTTGAAGATGTTTTGAAAATAAATCCTGTAGAGAAAATGAATAAGAATCTTAAAATAAAATTGGTTATATACAATTAAGTATTAGTGAATGAAATGCTCGAAACACTGCGGTATTAAACGTGGGATAAGTTATAAATTATCTTAAGAATATAGACGAAAATAATAACATTAACTCAAATAAAAAACTATGAAGTTATTATTATTGGTAAAAGGGGACAAATATATTTAATTATTTCATAGAAGTTCACTGAAACAAAACCAGGAAATATTTTCATTAACTTAAATTAAGTCAATCGCTACAGAGTCATCAATATTGGATAAAAATGAATGAATAGGAATGTACTTTAGAGAAGTCCGCTAAAAAAAGAACCAAGTATTAGCAATAGCGGATTACCTGCGTTAATCCCTTTTGTAACTCCTCTGCGATACCTCTGCGATAGCACCTAGTGTGAATCTGAAACTGTCAGTGTCACCCACATCTTTTTGAGTATATATACGACGGGTAATGTGACATCACCGGAAGAATCCTTTTCCGAATTTCTGTCATTCTATTCGAATATAACTTTCCTTTTTTCACTAGGTAATTGAAAAGAACAACCCATGGAGAACGATACTCTCTTCTTCCTTCCTCTGCAAACAACAATTTCGGAAGTCGTAAGGAAACTTTTACGATGGTTACTTCCTCCGCTTTCGGCGGCACTTAAAATAAAAAAAAATAATCGCAGTGTACTTCGGAATAATTTTTTCGCAGAAACAAATATATATATTCATAATAAATTAATAAAGCATGTATACTTTTACTACATAAGAATTACTGTATGTTTTCCTCGATTTCACTGCCGGGCAGCTTGTTTGTGTATTCTTCGTCAAGTGTTCTTTTCCACGGCGTGTCTATGCGTTTTGGCGTGCTGGGAGAGTTCACACTCCATCGAGCAATAGATTAAGGGTTGCACAATTGAATAACGATGAGGTAAAGTTGATTGTCTCAGGAGGAAAATTTAGCCTACTGTTGGTTTACGCTTAAACCACAGTTTAGGGAAAGACCACAACGGGTAGATCAAACACCGATTTCATATTCAAAATAGAAAAGCGATAACTAACGTGTTGAAACATTTGCGAAACTATCTGTCGATAATGATAGTATAGAAATCAAAGGGTTAAGATATCTTTCCACGGTTGACATATCGTGATTATCGTGGATAAATGGCATGTCTCACAAGATAACCTATGAGGAATAATGTTTTGACTAGTTATCATTGCGATAATCACGCCCGATGTTTTGCATGGTTTTTATACCAAAATTATATGTCTATATATGCCTACCGTCGTGACAGTTTGAGTTTTAGCATTGGAATTACCGAAATTACCCTCGGCAATTAAAATATTTAAAATTAATGTAATTTATTAGAATAATCCCCAATCAAGAACTCTGCATGCTCGATGACATGAAATAATAATAGAAGTATGCTTTTGTTTCAAATTAATTATGTAAACAATAAAATATATTTAACTATCTCGAAGTAAAAAAAAATTAAATTCAAAGATCATTGTACTAAAGTAAATTGGATAATTACTAATATTTGTGTTTGTATAAACGTAAGGCATGAACAGAGGAAATATTGCAGATACGAAGGAAATATAATTTCATTAAAAAATTTGATTTAAAGGAAAGATAAAAAAAAATCAGCAATAATCATGCAGATACGAGGGAAATATTATTACATTAAAATAAATTTGTTTTAATGAGAAGGTAAAAAAAAAATCAGCAATAATCATGCAGATACGAGGGAAATATTATTACATTAAAAATTTTTATTTAATGATCAGGTAAAAAAAATCATTAATAATCCTGGAGATACGAGGGAAATATTATTAAACTAAAAAAATGATATAATGAAAAGTTTAAAAAATCAGCAATAATCATTTATTTATAAGCTCAAAGGGCAAAAATCTTAAATGTTATTGCATGCTTATTCAGTTACTATAATTTCAGTTTATTAAGTACCTTACTATTCAATGATTGACAGTGAAGTTGATTAAGAGTCATTGATAATGCAAAATGCATTCAAAAAGTTACAGTGTATACTTTTTTTTGACACTGTTCAATAACTGGCAGGGATTTACAAAGAATGATGTCATACAAGTATGTCCTACATCTTTCTCTGAAGATTTATCGCTTGAATATGGTGGATGAACAGTTTAGACCTAGACGAAAAAAGATTTATTTCGACATCGCTTGTCATTTTTTTGCGTGAGTTCAAATGAAAGGCTGATTTATTTTAGTCTTTCCTTTATAAACAGAAGAAAAAAATCCCTTTAGTTATTTTGTGTTTAGAAAATGAAGGGCAGAAATTGCTGTCACTTCTCTGTGTTACAAGAAATATCAATCGTCATCTTTGAAAGGGAAAATATAAAGAAAGATTCTTAGGGGTTCAGTGATCCGATTATACATGTCTTACAGACTCCAAATACCGATTTGATTATGGATCAGAAGAATTTATTTGAAGTTTGTATGGGACGTTACGAAGGGGAACCCTTATTTTGTATATAATAATAAACTGTAAATATCTTTGAAACCTTCATCGTCTGTAAAAGCTGTACTTGTTGAGCTCAAAATATACTTGATATGATTAATAGATCGAATGGAAGATAACTCCATTCGACGTTTGTAAAACGTTTGAAATGAATTCTTTTTATAAGAGGGAATATGAGGATAGAGTGGTTGGGAAAAATTTAAATCTAGTAATAATGTTCATCAGGTTATAATGGACTTCTTAAAAATCTGAAAAAATAGAAGTCTCTTTAAAATAGCGTTTTAAATCGGGTTGTGTAAAAGAAATTTAACAAACACAAACATATTTTTAGCATATTTCACATGGAAAAAAACAGAAAAAGGATTACACTTATTAATTTCCAAACTTTTTAAAATTTATTTCGCTTTTAAACATTTCAGGATAAGAAAAAACTGGTTTTATAAAATGCAACATGGAAACCGCAGCATTGAAAAAGTATAAAGATCTATTTAATCTGAAAAAAATTTGAATTAAAGTGACAAAAGTTGCCGTAGAACATAGATATAAGCCCCAATACATACTGGAAAAAAGATATGAAAAAGTCTATACTAGTACAGTTGATAAATTTCAAGTAATCTTCTATATTTATTTAAATACAGGACAAATACACTTATAGATGGAAAAGCTGTTTCAAAATAGTGGTGCACTAAGCTGATAATACATGTTTTTTAATTCACTATTAAACCAAGAAATTGGAAAATGCTATTTCAGTTTGACAACACCGTGCATTATAAGTTTTTATTGATATTTCAAATAACAGTACAAGAACTCTTAAATATATTTAAAAGTTTCCTGATATATGAGAGAAATAAACTGAAATACCTCTATAAAGCCACTGTATAAACGTTTTAAAATATTCTCATAATGAGCTCCAGAAATATGAAAATTAAGGAGAGCTTAAAATTTAAATCTACGTCTTTTCGAAATTTAGTCTTCAATTTTTGCTTTATTTTACATAGTTCATCTGATCAACAGAAAAGCTTTTAGGACCGAAAATAAAAATATCTGATAATGATTTTGTAAGATTAAAGCCTATTTGGATCATTTTATGCTCTTATATTGAAAGAGCTTTATAAGTTTACCACTAGAAACAAAATAAAGGGATACAAACCATAACACTTGTTGGCAAATTCTGTAACCATCTGTCAGTAACACTAATGCAAGAGTAATGAGATCTAGATGGTGGAAACATATCGTTATCATACTTCCAGTGACATGTGATGCATGGCTTCTTAATTCTTTCAAGGAAAGAGCTGCTAAGAACCTTATTCTGTTGAGAAATATACTCAAAGTAGGATTTTACAAATGACTTAAGTAGAAGCTAAATACAGAAACAGATTAAACGTTGTCTGTGATTGGAGGTTAAATTTAAATAAAGGAATAATGTCTTTATTTACTTCAAATTCATTATTTTTAATGATTAGAATATCAGTCATTCCGGAAATTAATTTGTTTGTTAGATAAAATTACATCATTTTTAACTGATATTTTTGACTTATGCATTTCGTGTCTTTTCCCTTTTCATTAGACTTTGTTTAGACTATATTTTTGTATCTTTGATGTTTGTTTAGCAATAATTTAAATTTTTTTCTGAATATTTTGGGGGGAAAATAACACGTACAAAATATTTGATTTAACTTTTCTCAGATTTTCATGAGACTTTTTCTTCCGAAATTTGGACTTACTATGTCAGATTAATATAACTTAAACTCCAATTCTGATTTGAAATCTATGTTTACATTTTATTCTGTCAACAGTCAGCAGGTTCACTAAAAAAATGAAAGAGAACGTGTTATGAGTACTAAATATTGTTGCCAATATATCAACAAACCAAAAGACTTTTAAATGTAAGGAACAGAAACATAATAGTGGTATCCGACAACATAAATGATAAAAAATTAACAGAAAAATTATACTTCCTCACACCAAATGCTTAACATTTATGGGTTTAAGGTACTAACAAATATCTTGATCATCTCTAAAACGTTACGTATTTAGTCAAAACTTCTCCACACTGAAATTTTACCTTGAATATAAGTTCATATAAAATATTTTAGATATGTTAACAACCATTTATTTTATTCCGATATTTGCACTTGTGTTTGTTACGAAACAGTGTATTACAGCACACAGGTAAAATGAAAAGATTTAAAGCTCCTATGTAATTCTTCTTATCGTTCATTAAATATTTTAAGATTTATTGAGAAGCTGGTAATCAGAATTACTCGAAACGACAAAGAATTAGTAGGAAATTCCCCCAAAACCGTATACAAACATACATATATACATACACACACACACACACACATATATATATATATATATGTGTGTGTGTGTGTGTATAATATATATATATATATATATATATATATATATATATATATATATATACCGGATGGTTATAATTAAACTTCCCCAATAAACGGCATCCTACAGCGCAAACGGGTGAACGGAATGCAACGAAATTTCGTATATGGGCTATACACGAGATGCGCTCACGGAATTTAGAAAAAAAAATTAGTTCCAAAATGTCCACTAGAGGACGCCTTTTAGGGAAAAACATGAAATTTAACACAATAAACGACCAAAACGGAATACAAAAACAGTATTAACAATCCAGAACCAGAATTATGAGTAATAAAATGTAAAATCGGGAAAAGCTGTCAGTTGTAGGAGAAAAATGTCGAGATTTGCATGCTTGGGAAGAAGAGGAAGCTTTATGCAAAACACGTTAGGGTATAAAACGTTTGCAGACGTTGTCATGTTTAAGTCGATGTTTCCGGCTGTACTAATGACGGTCTCTTTAGTTGAATATGCGTTATTGGTGAAGCTGTTTTACGAAAACAAGGGGAATGCTACTGCTGCAGTTCGTGAATTTCGTGGTATAAAGAACCTAAGGAGTGGACCAATGTCTACTAAATGTCACGTGCAGCAGCTTTCCCTGCATCGTCCTGGACACGATTAACAACTGCTCCTCTTGTGCAATTTCGTCCTAATCTGTTCTTGTTTCTTGAAACTGAACTGTTTTTGTTTCTCCATTACCTTTACTTAATGTGGTTCGATGACAAGGTAATCAGAAACTTGTCAATAAATGTTAATATTGTTATTGTATTCCGTTTTGGTCATTTATTGTGTTAAATTTCATGGTTGTCCCGAAAAGGCTCCCTCTGGTGGACATTTTGGAACTAAATTTTTTTTTTCGAAATTCCGTGAGCGCATCTCGTGTATAGCCCATATACAAAATTTCGTTGCATTTCGTTCACCTGTTTACGCTGTAGGATGCCGTTTATAAGGAAAGTTTAATTTTAACCACCCGGTATATAGAGTCGAACCTCCATATATCTAACTTCCACATATCGAAATTTTCTATGTATCGAACTCTTAGCAAATCTCCATGTTCATTACATAGAAAAATTGTTTCTACATATCGAAAAAATCTCTATATATCAAAATTTTTTTCAAGACAAATTGGGAGATTTTATTCCACTTTATAATAAAATCTCCCAATTTTTGGCATTTGAAAGAATACGTCGTGGACTTCAATTCGCGGAAAATGTCCCTGATGAAGATTTTAGTGGACTAAATTTCTTTGAACTTTCCGCAAAACTAGCTGTTCAGCAATATATTCGTAGTTTTTTTTAAAAGAATGTAACTGTGATCATTGTAACAACTGTATGCATTATTGTTTTTTTTAAAGGTATGTAGTACTCAATAAATCTTTCATATTAATTCCTTTTTTAGTTATTAACTTTTATTTAATGGGATTCGGATATAAATTTGAAATGGAGTTTCGTATACGAAAATTAGATTTAATTTTTTTAAGGAATTATGATAAAACTAAGCTCAATTCTATATATCGAAATTTCTATATATCGAATTTTTTTTCCGACAATTTGCTACTTCGATATATGGAGGTTCGACTGTATGTATATATATATATATATATATATATATATATAAAGAACACTATATTAAAATAAAAAAGAATATGGAATAGGGTATACAGGGAGCGATGCACATAGATGGCCTGAGGGGGATTGTGACCCTTCTTTCCAGATTAAAGATGTTTTGCTTGCCCAGGCGAACACTCCCAGAAGACCAGAGCATCGCGAGACCTTTACACTCGATAAAAGAGCTAATTAAAAGAGCTAAATAAAAGAGCCAAATAAAAGAGTTAAAAATATTAAAACCCCATAAAATCTAAACAATACAAGACCACTAAACAAATCAACATACTAATCCCACATCAAAAACACACGAGCCACTCTTTGAGATCTCAACGTCGCCATATCAATAACCAATCCCAATCTAGCACTCAGCAATTTAAGCAGTTAATTCAGTGTTTTTCATGAACTCCTCCCTTGATATTTTAAAAAATTGACATACATTAATCAGCACGAAATAAAAAGGATATTGGAAATCCAATGACGTCCTTAAAAATGTGAAAATACTATTATATGCTAATACTATATATATATATATATATATATATATATATATATATATATATACATACACACACACACACACACATATACATATATATATATATATATATATATATATATATATATATATATATATATATGATTATCTAGACAGAGTGAGGTTTCTATGGTTACTAGAAACCTCGTTGTTTGAGAAACAAGTTTTACTCTCTTTAGTGTAAAAGTGGTTAACTGATAGAGGAAATCTTTTCACAATTTTCTCTTTATTTTATAGAAATCATTGAAGCAAGGAAGGAACACCGAATCGAGGCTTTTTATTTACCACTGTTGTTAATTGTCTTTCTGTAAAAACCTATGAAAGACATAAAATAGAGTTTTATATCTTCAGTTTAAATATACATACAAAAGCTTCGAGGAGCATTTTTTTACCTCCATTGTTATTGAAGATAATAACAATTTATACGGTCTGCAGATGTAATACAATTAGATTGAAATTGTTCTCAGCTTGCATGAAAAGTCTACTCTTATTATAAGAGACGAGGACTTCCGAGAATACATTATCTTCTTTTTCCTAGTAAAGAATATGGTGAATAATTATCTTGCAGATTTTAGGACCAATGCGCTAAAAAAATATCACACTGACAGTGCAGGAAAAAAAGACTTGATAAATTGCGAGCATTATACATGCTTCTTTTCTCGTATATTTCATTTGATGGACTCATTATAGGTTTCCGAAATATGAATGATATTCCTCCTTTGGGGCTCATCAGTGACGCTCTGATTCCCTTTCACAGGCTGAGGTGTACTAATCTCACTTAATAAGTCCGGCTTTAAAGCATTGTCATGGAGAAAGCAGGTAGTTGTCAGTTTTAGAAGAAAGTGGCCGACTGGAGATAGTTATCCTGTTTGGATTGTGTACGAAAAACTGTAAATGGGAGATTGTGGCAAATGAAGGGTGCCCAGTGTGATAAGTCATGGGGATAGTAGGGACAACTTGCATCGCGGAACATAAACACACACACAAATGCCCTCCTGATATATGCAGCAAAAATATTTTTAATTGTTACACTATATAAATAAATAAAATATTATACAATTTTTAAGCCCTGAATATTTCGTTTCTATTTTGGCACCATTTCAATAGAACTTGTAACCTTAAAATAAAGTTATAAGAGACTTTAACACCACTTTTGACTTACACCTCAATGATAGCTCCCAGGTGTATTATGGAGTCTTTTAAACTCAGTTTTGCTCTTATTGAATGTTTTTAAGTTCTAAATTTCATATATTACAAACATTTTCTTAAATTTTTACTTTAATCAAGTATGAATATTTCCTTTCTTTTTTTAAAACATTTTTATAGCACTTGTAGCTTTAAATTGAAGTTTTAAGAGACTTTTATACCACTTTTGACTTACAGCTTAATGATACCTCACATATGTATTACGGAGGCTTTAAAAGTCAGTTTTACTCTAATTGAATGTTTTTTAAGTTCTACATTTCATATCTAATAACAATTTCCATAAATTTGTTCTTTAATCAAGTATGAATATTTTATTTCTATTTGGTACCATTTTAATTGCGCTGAGACTTTTACACCAATTTTGACTTGCAGCTCAAACTTGCAGCTCAATGATAGCTCACTGGTGTATTACGGAGACTTTTAAAGTTAGTTTTACTCTAATTTAATATTTTTAGGGTCTACATTTCATATCTAACGGCAATTTTCATAAGTTTTCTCTATCAAGTATTTTTAAACTTTTTTTTTAGCATTTTCAAGCAATTAAGGATTTTAACTTAAAAGGCAGAACTTCCATGCATAACAGTAAAAAAGATGACTAAAATTTTATGTAAAGTTGTTTAAGTTACTATTTTTACAAAAATAATGAAATAACAGGCTATGAAAGTATTGAATTCTCACAATTTTCTTTCACTGCAAAATTCATTCCAAAATACAAAGGCAATCGCAATATTTCAACTGGGTAATGACATTATAAAGAATTCTGAAGAAAATTTTTAAAAAAATTTCAAGGAGAATGTTCCCATTAGTTATGCTGAAACAATTTTTATTTATATTTACATTTAATGTTTGAAATTAAGGTTAAGTGCGTTAAAATGCAAATATGATACCTGTAACAGACTTCATAAACTATTAGCCAATATGTTATTAGTCAATCGATGTAGTTGATAAAATATAAAAGTTGGTCGACAAATCTATGGCAGTATTTTCTCTCTAGATTTTTAAAGTGTGTTTAAAATTGACTAATACATCTCTGCTACTTCATGTAAATGTTTGCCAATGCGGGCGGGGCACTTCTCAATGAAGACATCCGCACTTTAACCGTTATGCTGCGTTTGCATTCATGTACTCTGCTCTGCTCTGCCTTGGGGAAGCCAGTGATTTATGTTCACTACGTACTCTGTATATGCGTGGATCGCCTCCTCTTTCGGTCCTGCTACAGAGCATCAAAGATCCCGGGGTCCCGGGGGTCAAATGGTGTCAATGGGGGCGGGGGACACGGCGTGTTGGGTTACCGTGATGTGATAACAGGAGTGGGGGGGGTCTCCATGCAGAGAACTCTGCATGAATGCATATGCACCATTAGAATCATTCGTTGCTTTCAATGGAGGCACCCTATAGGTGAACCAACGCTACTTCCTAATGCCATCTCAATGTCCCCCCTCCCCATTCAGGGGTGACATCTGTGGTACTCTTAGATTGTCCTACCCTTTCTGACATCATAGAAGAACTTTCCGGTCTAATATGGCGGCCACACACATCTGCACTGCACAGTATTCAGGGGGAAAACGAGTGATTTATGGGGTGCGCTCTTCAGAGCTGCTCTGCAGAGATCCTCCCCTCAGTCGGTTTTTCACAGATCATCAAAGAGCTTCGAGGGACCTTGGGGGGAGGACCGTGACTAATCGACCCCCAAATGTGTCAACAGGTGTCGGGGGGCTGCGTACTGTAGAATTGTCTAGATGTGTGTGACTGCAGCATTAGGATTTAACACATGTCCTGCCTAGACATGAAGGTATTTAATGAAGTTCATCAGGGTTATAACTGAGCACACCCAGTGCGCTACCACTCGGCTACCTCGGACCCTACTTCGTGTAAATAAGGAGACAATCTTATGGAAAATGCAATTAAAGGCTTAATACTAGAGTTAAATGCATTCTTTAAATGCACTAAGATTAAAAGCATAGGATAAATAAACTTTCATAATTTCTATAGATCTTTGAAACGTTTTCAAAACGTTTTAAATAATGAAAGTACACATAAACAAAATATAATTATACGTTTTATAAACTCCAAATGAATGGAATCAAAACGATTAGCAAATGCAGCTCTTAACTGTATAAGAATTAGGTCTATACTGTAATTTAACATTCTATATTTGGAAAGTAGAAGAGGGTAAATGATTTGGTCACTGAAAAAGTAGATTATCAAAAGTAAAGCGTGAGAGATGAAGCAGCTATACAATTTAGATGCAGTTTTCAGAGAAATACAGTGTTAATTTATTCATATTACTTTTTTCGTTTCATATTTTTGTAGCAAAGAAATTTTCTGTTTTCAAAATTAATTTGTTCAAGAATGGAGAATATCTCAATATATTCAGACAGCTATTCCATTTAGCGTGGTTATTAATATAGTCGACAAATGATGCGACGAGCATATTAAATCCTCAAATCGGCGAATTTGATGTTTTGATGCCCTCAAAACCATAAAATACTTTACTTTAAGTATGAATAAATCACATTAAAAATTAAAGTTTAAAATTTAAGAAAACGTACCGATTGAAATAATGCTTTCCATTCCTTAAAAATTACAATTTTGTATGCATAGAGGCACCTTATGAACATATGCCGAAACTAACAAGGCTTTTGCTATTTACACAAGGAAGCTGCGAAGGAAAGTGTTCTGCTTTTTTTATGTAAAGCAGTATTGGAATACTGTAATTTGAATTCTTTAGAACCGGAAAGTCTCTTTTTGATATTTAACTTCATTTTGACTTCAATTGATATTATTTCACTGTAAATGTAGCAACATTAAAGGTAGGTATATGTGCTTATTCAAATGTTTTTTATTTGTAAATGAGACAAACTGTGTTTGTATGTTAGATAATACTTTGAAAAAGATTTCTAAATTCTCTAAGGACTTCCTCATCCCAATACTGAACCCTTACATAAAAAAAATTAAAAGATTGCTACATTTATCTTTTCCGTATTTATTCCGTATCTTATTTTGAAGATATTTTGGTTTGATATATATATGTATTTGTACAGTGTCAGAATCTGTTATTTCTTTGAATAACTCGTTCTCTTCCTATTCGTAGATCCCTCTGCATTTCATAACATCCTTTCTGCAATACAGCACTCTTTCCACTACATCATACATATAAAATTATCATAACAGTTACTTTTTTCCTCTACCTTATCTATATTTGAAGACTGCTAATTTGATATAGGTGTGTTTATAGAACTGTTAAGATTCTGTTAAATCTTTTTTTTAATTCTACGAAAATTTTTCAGAATGTTGTTATACTTTTGCAGCATTAATTATATATTAAGGACAATGCGGCATTAATTATATATTAAGGACCATCATTGTATTTATTTTAATTGTTGTATCAGTTCTATAACCTATTTTGTTTTAGGTGTGTTATGATTTGTTTAACATGGATAACATTGAGTCAGTAGGTAAGTGACATTGGATGAAAATGATCCTCGTCATCACACCTTTGGAGGTCATACGGTCCCAGCAGGTCATGATATAACACTAGCAAATTATGATATTTCAGTGGTGATTAAAACTTATTCAAGGAAAAACCTATCAACTGCTATTAAACTTTGTTCTTATGACTTTGATTAAAATATACGCGCACAGACATAAAAACAACTACATTTATTTATTTCCCTATAATTTTAATAATCATTATTATATCACTTAAAAATCATTGTAATAGTACATTATAACACCAGGACTCTGGGACTAATTGTTTGCAGAACATAGCAGAATTTCTCTGATAATTTTATAGTGCCTGTAAGAAATATTGCACTAAACACATTTCAGTTTGAATGCACAGAAGATTTATCTGACAAAGATTTGAATCTGAACGTCAAATATAACATACTAGTTATGATGATAGATAAAAAGTATGCCATTAACATACTTCCTTAACCCTTTAAATATAAAAAGTGATTTGACAATAATATTAAGTCCGTGAAATTATCTATATTGATGGTAATATTGTAATAAAAGTGACTATCATAATTAATCATGTAATATTTCATTGCGATAAGCCAAGTTGAACACATATGCTCTCACATTTTCCTATTTTCATGAGCAATTTAGTAAAATACTCCAGTTTTCTGTTTTTTGCTGTTTATTTTTTGGGGGGGAAAGTTTTGATTTTTCTGGTCAGCAATTAATGACGAGGTAAATACATATTACTCCTGTTTTTCTTTCAACTTAAAATTTCAACTAGGCTAATTGGAAAATTTAACTTTTGCTTTCCGGATTGATTTACCAATTTATTTTATCAATACATATCATAAATATACTTAAGGGATCTCATCCAAGCATGAAAGGCAAGAAGTTTGGAAAATAACGCAGAAATTCGAATGGAAAATACTAAAAAAAAGTTTTTGAAAGTTTTTTCATATTTTAATCTAAAAAAAAAAAATTTGGAAAATTATATAAACCGTTTAAATGCTTATCGTTGAAGTAATCAATACATATTTCCTCTCCTTTTAGATATTGTGGGAATATGTGTTTAACATTATTTCAATGAATAAGGAACGTTCAAAATGACATAATGTAAACTTTCCACTTTCGAATTTTATTTTCCTTAACTGCCATTTTTGAGCTTTATTCAATTTGGTACAGGAGCAGTTCTTATGTTTTATTCAAAACTCACATTTTTTTACTTGTTGTTGAACAACTGCGCAGTTAAAAGAACAATCTGTTAGAAAAAAATGTATTTATTTAAACGAAGAAAGAGTGATTATATATACAATATGAAGGTGAACATGCATTACAGAGAACTTTCTACTCTACCAATTACATTCAATGCATTTGACAGATTTCGCGTATTGTTACAGCACAACTCCTTTCAGTCTCCACCCATCATCATTCCTCCTTTATATCCGTTATTCATCATCATTCCTCCTGGCCATCCGGAATTCATCATCATGCCTCCTTTCCAGCCGGAATCCATCATGGAACCTCCGGAAGCCACGAATACAGGCACAGGCACGTATTTTGTCATACCATGACCCATAGAACCACCACCACCACCACCTTTGTTCATTTTCATATCTCCAAGAAGCTTAGCAACGATGCCTGCGACCAGGAGTTCCATGACTCCACTCATACCGCCTCCTCCACCGCCCATGCCTCCCATTTTCTTCATCAGCCCGGCGTCAACAGGGGCTGGCAGCATGACGTATGCGACGGTTAAAGACAGGACAAGGAAGCATGTGGATTTTTGAAGTTTCACCATCTATGGAGAAACAAAAATGATATCAGAAAGGAGGAACGTAATGTAGAGATAACTGAGAAATGTAAATCATGCAATCATAGGTAAGTGTTTCATACTCGTACAGTTGAAAATGATACTCTGAGAGCAATATTTCAAATTTCCCCCAGTACTTTCGGAGGACATAACGCGTTTATAAATCCACAGTAATTTATAGAAGTTGTTATTTGTTTCGAGACAAAAGGTGTAATCTATATATATAAAACAGTTCCGTGATTGACTGACAGATAATGCACAGACCAAACCGCTGGACCTAAAGGGCTGAAATTTTGTACGGAGATTATTCTTATAGTGATGGGGTGCACTAAGAAAGATTTTTGAAAATTTCCTAGATTTTTTTAATATTAAATTTTTAAGCTGTTTCTGTAACATTCTTTAAAGTTTGCATTTAAAATAATAATTTTAGGGTTATAAAATTTATATCAAGAGAAAGATCATAACAATTCCTTCAAAATGAAATCTTTTTCGAATCTTTACCTCCATTTTCTGATTTTTGGTGATTTTTTTAAAGATTAATATTTAGAATTCAATTTATTAAATGCTGATCACGTGGTTTTTTCTTTTCGTTATACTTTAAATTAATTTTGCGTCACGTGCATAACAACGAATAAATTGACAAAAAAATATTAAAATACGGTAAAAGATAAAATTCAACCCCTAGACTAATTGAGACGGAAGTTTTATAAAAATTGAATTTAAATTAGTATGCTTTATGGATATTAAACGTACAAATTAATTGCATACATTGACCGTTGTATTTATCTTGAATATTTTCTTCTACATTATTTTGCCTACAAAAATATCGTTACGATTTATATATATATATATATATATATATATATATATATATATATATATATATATATATATATATATATATATATATATATATATATATATATATATATATATTTGTCATTAATTGCATACATTGACCTTTGTGTTTAATTTGAATGTAGTCCGTAGCGAAGTACGGGTATTCAGCTAGTGTAGAGATAACTGAGAAATGCAAATCATGTAATCACAGGTAAGTGTTTGATACTCGTGCAGATGAAAATCGTACTCTGAGAGCAATATTTCGAAAATCCCTCGGTACTTGCGGGGGACATAAAACCCTTATAAATCCACAGTAATTTATAGGAGTGGTTATTTGTTTCATGCCAGCAGGTGTAATAGCTTATATAACTGGAACTTTAACTGGGATTGGCTATTGGGACAAATCCCAAGCGCTTTGTACCGTGACTCTTCGGCCTTTGTGATTTGTCCCGGAACACAATTACATCTTCTGCGGAATGGTGAAGCTCTTCATCAATTGGCCCGTGGCATTTTGCTACCCATATAAGTTATTGTGGATTGTATATGTTTCAGTATCACCTTAGCATTTCCTTATTAAGCATTTGTTTCACCTTTGCAAGTTTATTATAAATGAACACTGAAATAAAGTTTATTAAAGAGTTCCTGTATGTCTCTATTTTAGGTGGCAATTTCTGATGCGAATCTCGTTTTATAATGGCGGAGTAAATCAAGACTTCACTGTGCCCTTAATTTCATGTAATATCACTGGTAATACTAAAACTCATAGCCAACTCATCCTTCCAATGGTAATGGTGTATTGTTAGCAGTAGGTCTTATGAGACGCACTGGAAAGGTATTTAATATTATTGAAAAATATTGTGACTGCATTTGACAACAGCATGGAGATCTTAGGAAAATTTGATTGTGCCATGGGAAAACTTCAAGCGATTTACTTCCAGCTCCACCTAAGAAATTTTATGTTTTAGATTTATAAAGGTTTTATAGCAACCTTTACCAGACATTTTTTATAAGAATAAGGATTCATTTCCGCTTAATCTTTTATAGTAATGTCTGTCCTTAACTAGCGCAATCTAAAAAGTTCTTTGAAGATTCTTTGACAATCTAACTACATCAAACAAAGTAATGACATTTTATTAATTTTTTTTAAAATTTGTGGTTATTCATTTTTTAAGTAAAATAAAGCACTGCAAAAATTTTAAAAAAATCAAAAAGAATAAACTCTGAAATTTATTAAAAGTATTTTGAATATGTTTTCCTATGAGTTTAATTAATTTTCCAGCAAGATGCAATATATTTTAACAGCTTTTATAAATATATTGAAACAGTAAATTTCGAAACTATTTCAAAAACACAAGAAAATTTAAATTCAATTTATTGCAGCGGAATGATATACTATAAAAATTAAATTCTGGAAGAGATAAGATTTTATTTTGAAAACTGTGCTTTTTCAGGTCATAAACTTTCTCAGTTACTAAAAAAGCCCTCAAAAATAACTTTTAGACCTATGTAACTTTAATAACATTGTGGTAGAGCATCTAAATCCAATGCCATACCAAAAGTGGTATGTTTAACTCTCTCGGACAAAAACATCTGTCGCAAAATATTTTACCCCGGTATACCCATCAGTTTTTAATGGATTAAAAATGATTTAACTGACCTAAAAAAGTTGATGGAAGATTATTTTCTAAAAATTCTTTGAAACTTTTCATATTATTGTCGAATTCCCTTTTATTTTCTTAAGTCCTATATTTTTTTAAAAATTTTGTTATGTCTAAATTCATAAGCTTTTTATAATTTATTTCCTTTTATACGAGAGATGTTCAATAGAGACTGAAGAATGTTTTTTTATTACAAATGTGTTTATTTTTCAGGATGAACCTTCAGGTTGTCTTTCTCAGAGTGGATGCTGTCTTTTTTTTTGTAAATTTACATGAATAGGTTTTTTTCCATCTCCCTAGGTTGGTTGGTTTGGAATAATACGATCATGTCTTGCAACACTAAGTCTAAATTTTTCATCCTTTAAAAATCGAAGCCCTTCCTTGTTATGTACTTAAGTCAGACGCCTTTATGAGAACAAGGAAATATAAAAATCTGTAACCTCTAAGCTTATGATTCCTTCAGGCGGAAAAAGCCCTGTAAAGCGAAAGCACAATTGTTATGATGGTAAAGTATTTTTACATTGAGAGGAAGAAGGTAAATATTCCTAAAAACTAGAAAGACGGGAATTTTTTCTTACTAAAAAGACTGGATGATGTCATTTTGACAGTTAAACATAAAATCAAGAATTTAAAATATTTAATATTAAAAAATGGTTAAATACTTTAAATTTCGAGCTATTTCGTACCAATATATAATAAATTAGCGTATATTCAGAAATATTTTTATGCAGGTATGCCGAGCTGACAACCTGGTATGGTTTATCAGTAAAAATATATGCATGATTTGTGCTGTCCTTATTTTACAACACCAATATTTCCAAAGAGCCAATATGTCTGTTATTTGCAAAAGGGGGAAGAGATGAAAAGTAACTAACATTTTTCCGGTATAATTTTAAAGATCTCAGCCTGTTTTCTAAATTGCCGTCAAATTGACGACTTAGTAGGTATACAACACATTTTCTCCTCTTATTTACTATCGAATACAATTTTGTAAATGTGTGTGCATATTTCGCGTAAAATTAGAAAATTTATAAAATTTCTGAAGCCTGAAGACATAAATACAGTCATAGTATGTACTCAATAGTATGTCCGAAACCGTCAAAATGACGGCAGCCATCTTTCTAGTGTTAAAAGGAGAACTTTTTTCATATGCTCTTCCGTACTAAAATTTAAAAAACTAACAGGCAATATCTTCTTTGAGCACTAGTTTTTATATGACGATCAAGGTAGTTATGTTATTATTCACCCAAACCGTCTTTTGTCATAAATGCTCTACACCCTCAGTTAAAAAAAATCATTAAATTATTTACTTTAAAAAGATGCCATTTAGAGCGGCTCGTAGGCAGTATATGCCTAATGCAACATAATATACAATACAAAGATTATTTTTAATGAAAGCCAAAATTTTTTTTCTGCGGTCTGCTTCTCTTCTGATGTTTGCATTTTAATTTTGAGACAAAAAGCAAGTGAAATCTACTTCAAAGAGAAGTGAATGCCATCGTAAGTTCATGAAATTTAACTAATATCTGTGGAAAGATAGCATATACCATTATTACATGCTTATGCATTTGCCTTGTTAATGCTATTTTTGTAAATATAAAGTAAAATTTAATTATTTGTGTTAAAATAAAAGCTCTATTAAGTCAATATTTATTCAATAAAGTTATTAATGACAGTAAAATATGAATAACAGAACAAAGTAATAAAACTTGTTTCATGATATCTGGAACTATTTAATACTAGAAGGTAACCCGTAATTTTGACGTCATAATACTAATAATGACGTCATAATGGAAAAAGTATATGAAACTTAAAAATATCCCGAATTATCTCACAATATTGCATTTAATCCACACCTTGTAAAAGCAAACCCTTTCATTATTTTTTATTTGTTTAGTTTTTCATGCGATTGGAGTAGTAGACTGCCATCCAGTTTTTTACAGCTCACTACGCGATATGAATACTTGAGCTACTTGATTCATTCACATTCAAGTTTGTTTACTTTCAGAATTCATCGCAAAAGTAAACAGATTTTTAAAAACTGTTAAATATACAGCTAAAAGCATCCATTATTTTTTAGTTCTGGATGTTTTATAGAAAAATAGGCTGAACAAACGTGATTTGATGGAGAATATATTAGTTTTTAGGTAAGAAAAAATTCTGATCCACATCTGAAATTGAAATTAAGCCTGACCGGCTGTTTGTTTACTGAGGGCTTCAATTGAAAGATGAGTACAGCCCGGAAGTGTTATACAGAGACAACGGCTATTATGTATATAATTGGGCGATATCATTAATGTTGAACAGAAATGCAAAAAACTTTATTTTTTTTACATTTCCGCAGTAGGCATGCCATTGCATTCTTCATAACATTCTTATTTCAAAGAAGTATGTTTATAAGAAATAATTTGAAATATATTTTGGTTGTTTGTATAAAAAAATATATTTTGTGCTTTTGATGTTTTGAATTATGCAATACAGAAATTTCTATATTAAATTAAAGCATTCAGTCCGAATTTTCTTTCCTGAACATGTTTTGTAATCTGTGCCGTATTTATATCTTAAAATATTAATTAGAAATACTCAGTTTTCTGGTTATCTACCTAAAAAAATTATTACTGTTGCTTTATATATCCATGCAATGTGACGATGAATTTTCTGAAAGATCTAAAGATGAATACCGGATGGATAACGTATACGCTAAGCAACAAATTTCCCGTACTTGTTTGAATAAAAAAATAATGAGTAAAAATTAAACTACTCTCTCATAAAAAATTTTTAATTTAAGAACAATGAGGGAGAACGATATGTCCCTATAAATTGGATTTAATATAACTGATGTACCAAAATAATATAGATGCATTAAAATTTAATGTATGAAAAAAAAATAACAGTGCATAAGAAAATCAAAGGTAAAGGCATTATTGGATACATTATGTTTCAGCATTTACTACAGTTGCATAATTATTCATTTGTAACGATATTTTTTTAGATACGTTTTACACAAATTTTATGTAACTAGATACAAAATATCGCAAGAGGGAACATTAATGTCATAATATTTTGAATAAATTGCAGAATAAATTACTAAAAATAATTTCATAGCATTTAAAACTATTTAACATTTGACGTTATCAGTAATATTAAACAGAAGGGTTCCTTTATTTCTCCATTTCACTGCTAAGCAAGTCAATACATTCTTTTTAAAATATTAAGTAACGAAACACTTATTTTTTCAGGAATATCGAGAGCCAAAACTATTAGGTGCTGAGTCACTGATCGATTAACAAATCGATCAAATAAACGAATGAGAATATTTCGATAACAGTATTGCTATCAATAATTATTTTTCATTTTACCATAACATAATTCTCAATGCAAGCGTTATTTGTTCCGTTTTCTCTTCGTTTGCCACTTAGCTTACTCCTTAATACCTCAGTTTGAACTTTTTGCGCACGATAGAACTGTGTAGAAGATCACTTTATACATGGAAATTACGACAGTTAAAAACGTTCAAGTTCGTTTGACTAGGTTTCGATTACGGAAACCAAGATGGGTAAATCTGAGCCAACGAAGGTAAATGAAAAGGTAATTTTTTTTCTCTTTTTCTAATCCAAAGAGACTTGTCGTGGGACATTCGAATTAAACGCAAAATTTTTAACCACGTTTAATCAATTAATGATACATTTTTAAAATTTCTATTTATATGTTTTAACAAAATACTTTACTTCTTTGTTTTATTAAAGATATGTATGCTTTTGAAACATTTCAACCAACAAAGTAACCTAAGTATGGGTAAAGATAAAATATTTTAACAACTCATTTTTATTCATTGATCATATCATCGTTTATATTCAGTAGGACATATTGGTTATAAATTAAACAGTAATGTTCATATCAGACAAGTATGTATAGATTTTTTAGAAAGAATGCTATTATGAATATGTTAAATTTTTTTTAATATTGTTGTAGAATATGAATATTGGTCATAAGTATCTTTTTTTGCTAAACTCTCTATTTGAACTACAGTAATATGTAGCGAAATCTTCAGCGATAAAAAGGATGACTCTCTTGATTACAATGGAGGTGTCTGACAGCACAGAAAAGTGAAAAGAGAAATGAACTCAAAGATTGACTGCTTATATGAAACTTGAAGACGTTAACATATAGTTTCTTCAAATTCAACAGAAAAATTCAGTTGTCAACTTGTTTCGCAATAATAAATATTATTCTTACTCAGTCAGCATTAGATATGATCGATTCTAAGGAAATTCAGTCTCAAGTCAAAATTTTGAGAGTTTTTATCTAAGTCTGTGCACTTGAAAAATCCCTTGTGTGTTAACTTTTACTGATGTTACGGTAAGTTCTGTAAAGATCTAATGACTCGCATGATCATTGCAAATAATGAAAAACAAATTAGACTCAAAATTATTATGTAATGAGAATCTTTTCATCAAAGTGTTGAATTTAGGGATAGATGTAACAAGAAAGCTTTTTAGAAAATTACGAGTAAAAAAAAAAGATTTTTTCCTGCAATATTTAGATAGCTAAACAACTCATAGGTTTTCCCACAAAGAAAATGATATCCATGAGTATTTTATGTTGAATTAAAAACTTTTTATTTAAAAAATGCATAGACTGATGGCGACTGTATGTATTGATGGAAAAAAAATTATTTGGGGAGAATAACTGATCAATGAAACAAAAGGTGAATTAGTTGTTAGAAATTTATGACCAGTCATTTCAATTTTTCTCCCTCAATCAAAATATTGACACAAATTTAAATATTCAAAATCCATTGAAAACAACTTCAACACATTTAGTAGTAAATGTAACCTTAACTGTGCTTTAACCAGATTGAAAAAAGTAGTGGAAAAAAGGCAAACTATTTGAACTCGGAATAAAGCAATGCAGAAAAAATGATCTTACCTTGGGCTCTGTTGCAAGACCGTTTCGTAGCAAAAGATTCTTGAGCTGTCATTTATAGGATCCATCCTCGTTTAAAAATAGCTACTTTACCACCCCCGAAGATGCGCCTGACCATTGTAGCATCCGTCATCGGCTGTTGTTCAGGCCATTTGGCCCATTTCCTCCTGATCATTGTTTAAATTAGGGCATACATCATTCAGAAGATCCCTTGCGTGTTACTTTCTCCAGGTTTCCTGGGAAACAATTCTGACTACCCACTGAAATGTGGAAAAAGTGAAAATCCAAATGCTTCAAGCATTAATACTTTGTTCAAGATCTTGTGCTCGTGGTAAGTAAAACAAGCATTATGAACAAGCTGATACGTAAAGTATAATGTTGTTAAAAAGACCAAAAAAAAAGTTTTTTTTAGTTCCCAATGAAACACACGGGATGTGATTTTAAAACTGTAGCAAAATTCAAAGACGAGTTTTTTTCTGTAATAAATTATTTTTACCCTTTGAATCAGAGACTAATAAGTTGGACCAATAGTGACTTATGTTTGAGTACTGAAAGCGTTTTAACTTCCAAGCAATTGAACTTAAAGCATAGAATATGGTACGCAGAATTTTCCTGCATATAGCTAGGTACTTAACTGTTTGACCATTAATCACTACATATTTTATCCGTAAACTAAGTAACTTAAAAAAAAAACTGATATTGCTGAATGGTAACACGAAAATGATCTTTAGATTATAATGCAAAAGCTTGACAATTTAAAAATAAACTTTACATAAATTTTCTCAAATAATTATCATATTACACCGAAATACATAACAAATATAGAAAAATACGAAAAGGAAGATTAAGAGGTTTGATTAAGAATCCAAAAGAAGCATATACAGGGTGTTTCAAAAAGAATCATACGATTTAAAAAAATCATATCTATTCATCTTTTAATCCGTTTTGATCGAATAATGTATAGGCATAAAGAGGAAAATCTCTAATTTCACGCAGTTTCCGACAAGTAGCACTAACGCTCTTCCTTCGCCCGCCGCTTCAGTGTTTGTAAAGATGGTGACTGCACAACAGAAATCATTTTGTGTTCTACGCTTTGCGAAGTGTAAATCCGTAGCAATTGTTCAGCGTGATTTTCGTCGACAGAACCCTGGTAGATTGAAATTCCTACCTCTCAGAGCATTAGGCGATGGTATAAACAATTCCAAGACACGGGTTATCTGTGTACGCATAGCAGTCGTGGAAGCAGTGTATGCAGACATGCTCGCAAAAGTTTGGGACGAATTTGCCTACTGTATAGACATATGTCGTGCATCCAAAGGTGGGCAAATTGAGCACCTTTAATTTGGTTTGTAAAAAAATTATGTTTAGCCATGTAATATAAAATTAATTTTAAGTTTCTATGTTCAATATTTTTCATTATAAACTCATTTCAAATCGGGTGATTCTTTTTGAAACACCTTGTGTATGTATGAAAACTTTGAATACAAACATCAAATTTTGTTTGATAAATTGATGCGTGGGGAAAAAAAGCCGCAGTATTGTAAATGGATGAAAAAAATTGAAAATCCTGCATATAACCATCAACTGTGAGAACAAAACGGTGGAATTCCTCCCACTGGCCATCCATTGTGGTGACTTGAGTTTTGGAGTTAAGGGTTAGATCCCCGGATGTGGTACACCACAGTTATAAAAGCGCCCTACCAAAATTACTGCTGCCATCTATCGGGTTAAATAACATCTTTTATTTACAGACTTCTTATCTCAAGAAAAGAAAAGAAATGCGGATTTAGACAGAGAAAAAAATGATATAAAAATTATAAGTGTACTTTTTAAAATGTACAGATCAACAAATGAGCTAAGACAAACTGTTTTCAAATTTTCTTCCCAGTGTGGTAGCACCCAATAGACGAACCAGCGAAATCTTATGGAGCTTTCTATGAGATAATAAAAACATGCGTATCTTGACCGGAAATTTTAAAGGTGAGTAGTTTTTCCCGGTACTTGATTTGAGAAAAAGAAGAATATTGCTAAATATTTAATCTGAACATAAACCTTCATTTCGGGGCAATATCAAAATTAGCTATAATATTTCATATTCTCTGAATAGTGAATAATCCAAGGGTTGATGGATTTTTTAATATAACACTAAAACTCTGTGCTTGTCAGGGGTTTGAATATGGCAGTAACGGTGTGCAGAATTGGGCCAGAATTTATGAAATATATATAGCATTTTTAAGGCTGATTTTCCCATCAGATACTCTGACATTTTTTAAAAATTACAATAGTGCCATAAGTTAAAGAATAGGTTACCAGAAAGGTCACTGGAAGAACATAACGTATTTTGTTGAAATCGAACCAAGGATGACCGAAGTATCGATATTTTAAAGTATGTTGTTAACAATTAATTACCGTTTCGAGATTTATTTGGTCTCACTAAGTTTTTGGCCAATTACCAGTGATAAAATAACATCAACCATGAAAAAAAATTCAACATTTTTCAGACTTAAAGATGGACTATTCCATAAAGGCATTAACGAGATAGAACCGAATTGTACCGTCGTTGTACACATCTCAATGGCCAATGTACTTCATACCATGACAGAATTTAAATGAAGACTCGAAGAACAATGTATTATAGCAATAAGTTACATTGCTATAGTTGATCCGTCGTGGAATTTAACTGGACGTACACAGATAGGAAAAGGAACTGACGGTGACAGGTTAAACCTGTCCCCTTATCACCAGAGGTAACTAATATTTCTTTTTAAACTTACTGAAATTATAGTGACACTCCCTTCATTCTGACTAAATCTTGAACAGTATTTCAACGTTAAGAGTGGTAGGAACTTCATTCTCTAGGTTGAGCTTTCTGATGGTGACAATGCTCGCACATTACTACACAATCTACCAATTAATATTTGAACACCTGTGAGATAGAAAAAAAAAATTATTCATATTCAATAGTTGGTAGAGCCTCCACGAGAGGCAATTATGATCTCAATTCTCCGGGGCTTTCTTTCCACAAGTCATTGTATGACGGCTAGTGGTATTTTCTTCCACTCGGCTTGGAGAAGACATGTAAGTTCCTACACCGATTTTGGACGGTTGTTGCACCAATTAATTCGGCGATCCAACTCGTCTGAGAGGTTCTCGATAGGGTTCAGATCTAGGCTCTGGGCAGGCTAGTCCATTCGGTTAACCCCATTGTCACCATACCAATCCATGTTGGACCTCGCAACGTGACAGCTGGCGTTGTCGTCCTGGAAGTAACATGGGTTCAATCCGGAAAACTGCCACAACGTAGGAAGCACACTGTCATCCAAAATAGTGCAGTAGGCGTCGGCATTGAGCCTACCATGAATTGGGACCAAGGGATGCCAGGAGAAACTACCCCATACCATAATTCCCCGTCCTCCGAACTTTACTGTGGGCACAATGCAATCTGGCAGGAGACGTTCTCCAGGCAGACGCCAGACCCAGACCCTGTAATCCGAATGGTAGAGGGTGAACCTTGATTCGTGGCTCCAGAGAATTCGTTTCAATTGATCTACGGTCCCCTTTCGACGTGCTTTGCACCACATTAACCGAGCAGAGCGGCTGGACTTTGGGATGAAAGACTTATGGGCGGCATAAAAACAATGAAAACCAAGATGTGTTTCCTTACGGATGGTATTCATCGAAACAACACTCCATGATGCCTGTTGAAACTTATGGAGTATGTTGGCCATCGGTTGGGTGCAATTCTTCCGAATTTCTCTGGACAGCACCAGTTGGTCTCTATCTCCCAGTTACGTGGGTCTGCCGACTCGGGGCACATCCCGACAATCACCGCTCACCTTTCACTTCTGAATAACATACGCCACTGTCGATTTTGGGTAATTCAGCTCGCTAGATATGTCCCTTAAGGATTGGCCATTTCTGTGATACCCGACGATTACACCTTTCTCGAAATCACACAACTCTGCACTTTGTGGCATCTTGCATGCGACTAAAGCCAATGTGGTTTCCTACACGATATTTAACGGCGGTGGGTGTGACGTACATCAGGACTGCAGATATCGTCATTTGCATGGGCGTCCAAATACTTATTGGTAGATAGTGTATATTTAAGCCCGTTGAGAAGCAGCCATTTTGGATTCATTCAGTTCAATGTTAATCCATGGAGAAAATTTTAACAGTGATTGTCGACTTGCATTGAAAGAGTTTTCTTTTTAAATTATGCTCCGTAATAGCGAAAGAGATTTTTTTTAACTTTAGTATCTTTTTCATTCTTTCAATGAAACGCCAGTAATATTTTTAAATTAGACGCATTCAGGAGTAAAATGTGGTGTACTGTGTAAAATGTGGTGTACTGTGTATTAAACGTGCATCATTTCCTTCAGTGGATGAAATGTCTAAAATGAATGTTAGAGAAGTGAAAAATTTCTCTCTCTGTTACGGAGCTCAGTTTAAAAAGAAAATCTTTAAATCGCATTCGAAAATCACTGGAAAAATTTCTTCGTATGTTAACATTGAACTGAATGAATCCAATAGTGCTACTTCCCAGAAGCACTAAGTGATCGAGAAAAGTTTTTGGACTTGAAAAGGGATTAGAAGGCTGTGAATCCAAGAACTGAAACAGGATTAACTTCACAAATGAGGTAACTAGGAAGAAAACTTAGGGACAGTTGACAAAATTACTTATCATCTCCCACATTAAATTAAAGGCTGCTAGAATGTGTCTAGAAAAATTCTGAAGTAGCATAAAAACCCTCAATTTAATGCCATTCATACCTAAATGCTATTTAACAATGAAACAAATAGCATCTTTAATCAAAAATTTATTCTGCATCAAGGAAAAAAAACACCAGCTAGGTCGATCGAAATTTCTCCTCGTTCTAGAAATAATCTTAATTTGAAATAACTTTAAATAAATTCAAAATACTTATTCAATTTGATCGCTACCGGGTTCCAAAACCCTCCCATTTGGAACCCGGTAGCGATTACTTGTAATCTAATGACTGATTTTAAATGCGATAGTTAAATGTTCAACTATTACTTTATGGCGAAAATAATTTGTTTATTCCCTAATTTTGAGGGGGTTGATCTAATTCTATTCAACCACGAAACCTCCTTTACGGACCGTTCTTCCATTCGAAAATCCTTACTTTAAAACAAAATTTCGTTAAGACGTCTCTAACGACGTCTTAGCGGGAGAGAAATGGAATAAATCATATTTATTATCAACGCTAAAATTGTGGTAAAAATTATGTGCCCCCTAGCGGAAAAGGGAAGTTTTTTAGTTCCGCTTTGAAGCAAAGGAGACAAGATGAAAGTAACTAGAGGAGAGAAGAATCGAGATTGAACTGTAAACATTTTTAGTGATATTTCAAAGTATATTCGAACTCCGTTATAGCGAACCCGTTATAACGAACGAAAATTTTGGTCCCACAGTTATCCTATCGTACGTAATTTAATTAGTATTGTGTCAGTTTAATGTAATCTATTTTAGTCGATTTAATTCATTAAGGATCATTTTTAATAGATTTTATCATTTTTTAATACATCATTATTGAAAACACATTGCAACTAATGAGTTATACATTTTGTGAACTCTAGCATTTTTCTTAACTGTTCGGATATAGCTAACTACCAGATAAAGCGAACTAAACCTTTGGTCCCTTGAAGTTCGTTATAACGGGGTTCGACTGTATTAAAAGAAGTTAGACGAAAGATGGAGTCATTTCGAATTTCATTGATGTCATCTGTAAGCTCAAAGTGAAAGAAATTCTTTACGGGAAAACTGTGAGATTCTTTAAAACTTGGGGCTATCTCGGTAAGGTGGCTATAATTCAAGAAAAGAAAGAAAGTTTTATTTATTATAATTATACGAAATCAAGCTTAAATGTATAATCAAAAACACCCTATTTGAGCTAAAAAATTACTTCTTAAAGGTACAAGGAATGTGTAATTTTGGTTCTTAAATTAACGGAAACAAGGATAGATTGTAATATTTAATTTACCCCCCCCCCAAAAAAAAAACCCCTCCTGTTATGGACAATACCAGAATTGGCTTGAATTCTTAATATGCGAATTGTGAATGATCTAACGGGCTATGGCTGGTTAAGTAAAATTATCCCCGTCGTTTGATATTACTTAATATTTTAAATCTTATAATTTCAAATTCGTAGATAATCTAGAATTACTACGAATTTTTTTCCCAGTGCACCTTAGAATCAACATGTCGTGACACATTCAATTTGATCGGTATTTGTTCTTAGTCCATACTGAACATTTATAGATTTTTTTAACATGTATATATTTTTGTATGAAACAATACGATTCTCCAATATTTTGTTTCCATCTTTATTTCCTTGTCATTGTTTAGAGGGTTTTTTAACTCTCCCCCGGGATGTTAGAGGGCTTCAATTCTACGTTTGCTTCTCTCCGTTTGGAACAAAAGGAGCATAGAAAGAGTGTGCTGAGGGTCAAAAACCCTTCTGGATTTTTTCGTAAAGCCACAAATACAGACTCAGGGATGCAGCATTGTTTTATTGAGTTTTGTTTGCGTGTGGGCTCTGAGATAACATTAGCGGAAATGTAGAGCAGAATAAACAATATTATTGACTATAATAACGGACGTTGTTGATAGATTTTTACTGCATGTAGTCCTTCACATCATAGAAGAAATCGGGATTATTTATTTCTAAAACAAACTAATATTGTCGTATATGAAAAATATATTTATGATTTTCCTTAAACCTGTCAATACATACGTAGAAAGGAGACCTGATTCATCGACATAATGGATCCATCTCTGGAATCTAAGCTAGTATAAAGATTGAATGCTCATACAGTAACACTTTAAGGAATAATGAGATTGAAATTTAACTACAATGTTTTGCAAAATCTATAGTAGGAGAAAAACAGAGTACAGAAAATCTGCAATTAATGAAAATTCCTCCTGTGAAAGATTTTTCAAAACATATCATTTGTGAATCCCGTAGAGTGGCATGTAAAGACTTTTCAAAGCCTAATTTCAATATACAGCTTTCCATCACTTTTGCTATCAATAAGGTTCGATCAAAAAGGCAAAGAGGTCAGATATTTTGCGTTTATGAATATTTTTTTTTTTTCGAATGTAGAGGCACTTGTCTTGAGACATTCGCCTATACCACGCCGCAATTTTACTGCCCATTTTATTGTGGGGGCACCATATAGGCGGACAGAATTACCCCCTATGAAGGGACGACACGAACGGAGGCATATTTCGTGGCGCGACGCCAGGATTCGATCTGAGCACCCTCAGCACCGCAAACCAGTGCGCTGTACCACTGGGCCGCCACAAGCCCGCGTTTATGAATATGTCTGCGAATATATTGCGTTTATACGCAGAAGTTTATTTTAGTTTAAACGCATATGCGTTTATACTGCTGAATATATTGCGTTTATTATATGTCTACTTCAACTTGCAACATGAGTCAGGAAGAATATATATTGACTTCAGACGAAAGGAACGAAGCTAGAAAATATTAATTTCAATTAAAACTGTCACTGTTGAAGCTTATGACGATGTCAATATTTTAATATAATTATAATCAAAGGTGTTTCGGAAACTTATTCTGTGAAATAGTAAACATATTTACATAAATCTTAGCTATGTTTTATATATATATATATATGTAAATATATATATATATATATATATATATATATATATATATATATATATATATATATATATATATATAATTTTTGAACTGACATTTTAGGGTTTAGATCTTTTTTAAATCAAGACCTAATCATTGATAAAATATATGCTTTGCTGTATTAATGTAGCAGAAATATTAGTCATGATCTATTTTTTACAAAATACTTTTCTTAATGTATTGGCTTTGAAGAAAGAATTTTTACACATATTCTTCAGGAAAAAAAAATGTTTTTCAAATATTGTCCTAATACGTTGGTTTCAAAACTTTCTTTTTATTAAATTTCTTTGTTTCCTTTCGCAAAGGAAATAAGTGAATTTCTTATTTGTATATTTTTACTGTAACTAAAATTATATTTATATATATTGAAAATTATAAGGATAATTTCCTGTTACATTATTTTGAACCAAAAAATTAAAACTTTGACATTGCATGATCTCGTAAAATATATTGCATTATACGCTGGTTTAGTGACAACAATACTGAATAATGCTGAAATATTTAATTTTAATTATAATAATTAATCATATTAATTAACATTTATAAATAATAATCATAATATTGGATTATGCATTTCATTACAGAGAGAATTAATATGTAAACGTTTACACGATTTTAATGCACCGTGGCCGTGAGCTATATCCAAACAGTTTTTTAGTGTAGTACAAAATTTCAATATCTGGCATTGATCATTGATGCATTTCAACTCAAAGATTTTCGACTTGTCCTGTTATTGGTGCTACCATCTGTTGAGTGTGTTAAGAAACATTCCTTTTAAAAGTAAATATATTCGTTTTTATATTCAAGTATCTCGCTTTAATAGGATTTCTCTTGATTCATATTCCTTCTTTTGGGACCAGTATAAACAGAACTGAAGTGGTTTAATGGTATCATCCAGTTTTTTATTCTTGACTGCAATACATATTCTTGACTGCAATACATTATATTAATTTTGTTTTCGCGGTTTTTCTCGTAAAATGAGAAAGTTTGCAGTTGGTTTTGTTAATATTACACTAAGCAAGCATTTTCGAAATTTTAGAGAAAATTAGAGTATTCTAAATACGAGACATTATATATATATATATATATATATATATATATATATATATATATATATATATATAAATACGTATATTCATTTGTATGATTGAGATATCCAGTGTTTAAAGCACCTAAGTCAAACTAAATGTTTATGTTAAAAATATATTTGCGACTTAAACTGTGAGAAAGTTTTCCTTTGATCGACCCAGCTAGAAGTTATAATATGTGTATGCATTATTTTTGATATTACATTTGACTTTTGATAGGAATTATATCTAAATCATTCGCTATTTATCCAATAATTAACTTCTTTACACTTTTTAACCAATTAAGGTTGTGAACATTTTTTTGATTTCACTAATTCAGCACTATGTTGCTCCATTTTTTTCTGCAATGACTGCCTTATAGGTATGATTCAATCTTATTTTCTCAAATTTTTACACAAGCAACATACTACTACTTGATAAAGTTGTAAGTCTTAAACCATTGTTTGCCATTGAAAGTCGGAAACGGGTGATAAGAAGCTCATAGAACACTTGGATACAGAGTTTACTTGTCTTACTCTAAATGTGTTCGATCGACTAAGGATCCCGATTGTGAGTTTTCGAACCCAACTCTCGTTTTTTTCTTTAAAATATGCTTAGACATTCATAGGAGTATGTAATAGAGCCATGCCTTCTGAAAGTGAAAAAAGTATCTTTAGAAACCGTATGACGTCTTATACCATATACTATAATTTAAATTGCTTAGTTTTCTGAAATCCTATTTAAAGAATTTGTAATTAAATGCCTCAGTCCTTCCTCAGTCTCTGCCATAGCGGATTTCCCGAATTTCATACTTGGTACACTATAATCAGGCAATTACTTTTCTCTTTGTGTTCACATATCAATCTTCGTCTACTGTAGCCCACACCCACATTTGTGAAGGTATTTCATTAGCTATAATCCAGAATCTAGAAATTAAGGTTATTACAAAACATGAATAGATAAGTGCTCCGAGATCGACTTTTTCAGTGTTAATGGGTTAATAATCTATATAAAAATTCATATACAACAGTTTTGAAGGCTATAATTTAACCTACTCCAGGGACTAGATAGAATGGAAATTATACATCACCTACGGGAAGTAAAAACAAATACACCGGCAGCCGAGAAGCCCTTGGATACTGGCTTCTAAAGAACACAGTTCTGCTTTAGAACTCCTTTCTCTCTGCAAGGTTTCTGTAAACATAATGAATGGATGAACTATTCATCTTTATTCAGCCAATTTCACAACGTGGTACTGTCCACTGTAAAGTTGCACCTATATACGAGCTTTTCCACAATTTTGAATTTTGAACATAGATGCCGCAAAGATAAGCGGTTTTTTGGAGCTGAATTGTAAAGAACACAGTTCTGCTTTGAAACTCCTTTCGTGCTGGATGGCTTCCGTAAACAAGATAACTGGATGAATTATTCAACTCTAAGCAGACTTTTTAGAACGGGGTACTGATAGAGGGGCGCAAAGCTCTACATCCTCTGAATCTGAGTCTCTGCTGTATAAAAATGGCATGGCCAGAACTAAAGTTTCTGTTCACATAGAATCTGTCAGCGTCAGCGTTACTCGTATTGAAATATATTTAACCAATTACAAACCTCCAAACGATTAGCCACCGAACTTTTAAGGCCTGCGATTGGTTTAAAATATGTCGAAAGGAATAACGCTGTCTCTGGCGGATTCTATGTGAAGAGACCTTAAGGCTGGCAACGGCAACATGAAAACTACAGAGGGTCTTCATCAAGAGTCCAACTGACTGACATATATTTATATTCTTTGTAATTGACGCTAAATGAGGGTCTCCTTTATCGCACTAAAGTTTGAATGATACAACCACTTTGCTACTTATCGGGAGGTCTGAGAAATTAATGGAGGACTGGATAAAGTGTTTGAATTTCACGCTTCTGTGTAATATTCAAGCGTCTATCAGCATGGTTTAAAGCTCTTCTGGCTCCAAAACTCACCAAAGAAAATTAATAAGAATTTTTAATGAGACACCAAGAAATCATTAACACTAAAAAGACGACTGCCGTCATTTTGACGGTTTCGGACATACTACTGAGAGCTACGTCTGTATTTATGTCCTCAGGCTTCTGAAATTTTATGACTTTTTCTAATGTTATGCGAAATATGCACACAGATTTACAAAATTATATTCGATAGTAAAGAGGGGGAGAAAATGAGTTGCAAACCTACTAAGACTGAAAGCCGTCAATTTGACGGCAATATAGAAAACAGGCAGAAATCATTAAAATAATGCCAGAAAAATGTTAGTTACTTTTTGTCTCTTCCCCCTTTTGCAAATACCAGAAATATTGGCTCTTCGGAAATATTGGTATTGAAAAATAAGGACTGCACAAACCATGCATATAGTTTTACGGATAAACTATACCAGGTTGTCAGCTCGGCATACCTGCATAAAAATATATCTAAATATATACTAATTTATTATATATTGGTATGAAATAGTTAAAAATTTAAAGTATTTAACCATTCAAAAAACATTAAATATTTTAAATTCTTGATTTTATTTTTAACTATCAATATAACGTCGTTCAGTCTTTTTAGTAAGAAAAAAATTCCCGTCTTTCCAGTGTTAATTACAAAGAATGATATGCTCCCAAAATTAATAAGAAAACACACTTAAAATCAAATTAATTTTACAGTTTTATTTCTGCATTTGTAGTACTTTAGAAATAATTAAAATTAAACTTTCTGGTAACGTACGCTGAACGGGCTATCACCTTTTCCTAATGCAACAAAACACTACCCATCGCCAGTGCAGTCGCATCTCTGCATTCGTCTGCCTGAATTGAATACATAGTAAGACAATTGAAATATTTTACTTGCTTGATGAAATTTTGTTTAATGTAAAGGAAAAGCCTTTTCTCTGTAAAATTATTTTCTGAAATTGTATCATTATGTTAGATTAAATTATTAATTTTGTCAAACTGAAAAAAAATGCATTTCTTAGAAAAAGCCTGTAAAATCTTCCAATAAACTGGTGAAAATTCCTTCTCATCACGTTAAATTCATTTTTTAGCCGTAGGCAAGCAGTTAGTAAAACTAAAAGCAGAAAAAAAATGTTCCAAATTTCGAGCAGAATAGGCCAGAGAGAAAAGATATATCTTATCTTGTCCCTAAATGCAAATACATTTAGTTTTACTCTTTATCCCCTGAAGTTTAAAAGAATAAGTATATAAATCATAACTAACAAGATATGTTTACCTTTATTATCGATGAAAGTGCTGTCATATTTGATTAATGGGATGCGAAATTGCAGTGTAAGTGATTGCTTTCTTAAAATACATGAATTTCTTATCAAGATAAATAAAAAATTATTTGCAAAAAAAATCTTGTAAATACTGAGCTCAAAATATCAGGTAGTAATTGGAGATCTTTAGATTGAATCGACTGAAAGTCAATGAACCTCGATCAGCTACTTAAAACTAGAACGCTATTTCGAAAGGTAGTTTATCTTTAGGTATTATATCAACAAATCACAATTTGATTAACTTTAAGGATGTTTTTTGTTCAGTATGCGTTTGGGATACTCAAAAAATATATAACGAAAGCAAAATTTATACCAGAAACTACTCTCCAATATATATTTTTATATATCTTTTTATTAAACTATATTTTATAAAATTTTATAAATTTGTACTTCACGTGTGAGGAAGGATTTGCATAATTTATTTTTGTTCGTATTTTCAAGTATAAAAACGCTTAAATTCTTGAACAAATGAAACTTTATCTACAATACTTTATCATATTATTTTTTAATGCTGCAGTATCTCCTTTAAGAATGTCAAGAAAACTAGTTAAACTTGATGCAGCTCTCAAATATTTCCTCAGAAATGTGCTATTCCTGTAACAAAATAAAATCCTTTCATCAAGATGAGCCATTAAAAAGTAATTCACTACTAAACGTTTATTATTTTACTATTAGTTTGATTATTTATTTAATCTATATTAATTGCTACGTTTGCAGAAAATATTAATTAACAGCAAACAAGGCACATAAGTAAAATTTTAGCTAATTTTATTTACTTATGTTTTTAATTTTTATTATCTGCCCTTATAGTACCGAAAAGAGTACGTTTCAGTGATTAATGCAGTAGTTTCACGTGCGTTCAGTATAGCCACGTAGAGAGATACATTTAGTTTTTAGTTCCTATTACAGATATAAATAATATTTAGTACGCTTTCATTAGAATATGAAAAAATTCTGCCATGGCTTTTCCAATACTTCCTATCTCAGATATCATCCAACTTTCCCAGTATATTTTGCTTATTTTGATTGTTTGATTGGAAAGGGGATACCAGCAATTTATCCCAAACGGTTTATCTATCTAGGCACATTTTGTCAAGGTTTTAACTTTGCACTTATCACCACGCTTGATATATCTGGGTGCTTTTGATAGATGATCTCACAGAATTCTCAGCATTATTAAATAGAAACAGTATTTTTTTTCTAATAAAACTATTAAAAAACAAACAATTACAAACATACCCATCAGCTAATAAGTTTTGTATTTTACTTGGTATCAAGTTATATCGATATCCAGGAATCGGAATTGTAATTTGTTTCCAGCATTCAGTCCCTTGAAAAACGTTTGTAAATATAATTTAAATTTTTACCTCATGAAAAAGGCAATAAAGCGCTCTTATGAGAGTACTACCTAGCCTTCGTGTAAAGAAGTATAACTGTAAGTACTAGGGGTTTAATATCTACAAGTAAAATTTTATTGAAAAATCCAGTTCAAGATTTAAATATACTATCAGATTATTCATTGAAAGTGTAAAATACATTTTAAATTTTACATAGTTGTCTTTTTTTACAAAAGGAGCTCTTAAGAATTAAGTTAGTCAACAAGGTTCTAAAAATTTGAGAAAACCTCCCAATTATCAAATCTTTCAAGCAAAGTTTATCTAAACATGTACCTAATTATTATAAAACAAATATTTATAGTCAAAAGAAATCAGAAGTTTCACTCTACCTCAGTGTTTAATCGATAAAAAAAGGGAAGGTAGGATAACAATGAACTTTTTAATTCTTGAAGAAGTTTGTACCTATTGTGTTAACAAGGGAAATTACAAGTGATGCAGGGAAACATAATCTATAGCGTTTCACAGTACAACATAGCATAAGAATTTTTCTCCGATAAGGTAACTAGGTCACACTGTGCTAGCAACTTTCCTAAAAAGTTTCCCAGCATTTCAACTTAATGAGAAATCTCATGGTTCCCTACATAAATAAAGGGAGTGCGTTAGTATTTGAAGACAATTATAATGGGAAGCTTTGACTCTTTGTTGTTTTAAGGGATAAAAATAGATTCTAAAAGACCCGTAGATTTGTAACTTGATAAAACGTTTCTATCGCAAAAGGTTGATTAAGTGTTTACTTCAATTCCATATTTCCTTATCATATATTAAAAAGAAATCTCACTTGATTTATTAATGAATCTATAATTGATTAGATTACGTCTTTCAAAAGAGGAATACTTTTTATATGTTTCAAAAGCATTGAAATTTCCGAGTAATAAGTTGGTTTGCTTTTTATAAAAATTAGTTTTATTTAAACTTTCATTGTGCTTTTATAAATTCAATTGCTAGAACAAATCATTCAGAATTTATAAATTTTTTAGCTGTATGTTTTGATGGTGCAAAGTCTGATAAGTATTGAAAATAACCCGATTAAGAGCTTATAGGCCTTAACATATCTATGGTGCCCGGTATAAAGGGCTTAAGTCAAAAAAAGTGATTTTTAGATGTTTGTTAGTATTGATAAAAAAATCTTTTGACTTGTATAAAAGGCTTAAGTCTATCAATTTTGTATACAAAAGTACATTTCTTTGTACAAAAGACTCTTTCTGCGATTGGTATAAAAACCAATAACTTGGTATATTTAAATCACTGTTTTTGACGTAAGTCCTTTATACCGGGCACCATAGATATGTTACTGGATCTGTGAATTTTTTGTTTAATAATGAATGAAGATTATTAGAGAAAGTGGGCTCATCATTACAGATTAATAATGAAAACATTTTAATTTATATAATCTTAGTATTTGTTTTAAATTGTAACGGTTATTATTGTTTATTGATTTGACCCGAAACTTTTACATGAACAATAAAAATGAGCAAATAAATTTGGGCAAAATGAAAAGGAACAGATATTTTATTTATGTAACTCTGTATGTGTTTGGGTGCCTGGGGTTGCCTTTGTGGATGGTGGATCTGTACTGTCCATCCGGCACTCGTGGGCTCTACAATAATGAAAAATGTCACCGAACTTGGGAAATTAACCCTCGGCTGCGTATACAGGTATTGCTACGTAGCAACTGGTCTTCAGGTGATTTATGGGCTGATACGCGCAAGCGGGGGAGCCGAAGGTGTCAAACGATTATATAACTGTATATGTCCTATTATTAATTAATAAGCAGTGAGGCCCTCACTAGAAAGATAACTTCTTGAAACTTAAATTGAAGTAATAAAAACAACGTTTTTTGATCAGAGATGAAGTGCCATTCCTTACCGTTAAAACTCTCTGGTCAAAGTCCGACTCCTACAAATATTTTGAGCAAATAAGACCAGTTTAAGGCTACATCAGTAGCATAAATTGAAATTCTGAAAACATATTATTTTGCCTTAATAAGTATAAACATTAATTAGCCTAAAATGGACCCTCTAAATCTCAGTATTATGTATGTCTCCAGTTGAAAAGACGTTTCACTGGCTAAATTTATGGATCTTCTAGCTTCCATAGATTTATAAATCAGAATATAATCAGAATATAATAGGTCTTATAGTACCATTGTTGATCGTGGAAACCTTCAGATCTTCTCATGCTTGAGGAAACAGTTTTTTTGTAATTTCCTTTGGGAGTTCGGGAAAATTTAACAGAGATTCTTTCATTCACACGCATTTCGGGAATTCTTTTTCTCCAACGCGACTTTTATCAAATATGCTTATACATGACAAAAATACTTGACAAATTTGAAATATGAATTGAAAAATAAAAATCGTGGTTAAAAACATGTTTATTTTTTTATATATCTGCTGAAGCTGCTGAATGTCTTTTGAATATCTTTTTTTCTTTTGAAACTTGCAAAACAATTTTCTCTCTCTTCACATAAATATAGATACACGCATGTGTATGTATATATATATATATATATATATATATAGGGCTTTTTTTCTGGTGCGTGTGTGTGTGAGTTTGTATGTGCGTGTGTTAAAAAAGGGTCTAGAATATGAAAATGCATGTGAATAGAAAAAATATTCATTAAGGAATGTGCTTTTAGTAAATATGTATAGTCAGCTATATTTTCTCTCAACTTAACATGAACTTTTAGAGTTTACGATAGAAGATCCTGGACAACGCTCTAACATTTCTTAGAATAACCTGTAATATCTTTCAAAATGTTGTTTAACATTTCTGAATATACATATTACCTTACTTTTACGGATTAAATGAAAATCGGTTTACAAAAATAAATCTTTATTTGAAAATCATTTAGTATATAAAAATAAAATCTTTACAATTTCGCTGCATGCTCCAGCACAGCCCTCGTTTAGACGTAAGATGATATGAGTAAATGTACATGTCTCTCTCTTGGAATCGTTACTGGCTTTGATTCTATCACCTTCTGTGGTGGTGCATTTCTTGGAGCAGCTTCACTATGAGGCCTGCTGCCAGAATTTCGATGATATTGTTTTCATGGTGTTTGTGGTGGTGACCTGACACAAGAAGTGTTCCTTGTTCGACCAGCATGGTGCCGAGGAAGCATAAAGCAAACAACATGGAGATAAATACTCTGCTGTTCATCGTGAATTTTGGGGAAATCTGTAAATGAGAAAAATATATATTAATAACGGACAAAAAAAAATTAAAAAGACAGAAATCATTAAAATGAATATACTTGTTGTTTAGTTATAGTAATGATATGGGAAATCTGGTTTAAATTTTAAAAATATTTCGCCCGTAGTAAAACATTACATCAATAACAGTAATTAGATACAGAAGGCCGAATTTTACTACACCCATATAATGCAACATTTGAATATTTGGCATGAATAATAAATTTTTGATATATCTGCCTTTGAAAATTATGCAGGTATCCCATATATAACAATTTTCCTTCCACACACAGCGGAACACATTTGGTCAAAATTTCAGCAATGGTGGCAGTAATTCTGGAAAGGAGATAAATAAAGTGGGCTACAAAATATTTTTTCTGGCGAAATTTTTTATTCAATTCCATGTGACGAAGTGCAGGTCTGGTTGAAATTCTCGGGCATGAAATTGGCAATTGGTCTAGTGCCAGCAGGTTCGAGTCCAACTACTGGCATGGATGTTTGTAGTCGTTCGAAATCAACTTTAAACTGTAAGACCCGGTCAAATTAGCCCTTTCGTAGCAAAAATTGACCTTCCCGCTCTCATTGAACCAACAAACCAACCAACCTAGCCTTTAATTGAAACATCCAAAACTTTTCTACTGTATTTGGAATTTTTATACCTTGCCTGTGGAAAATGATGTGCTTTTTTCCCGTTTTCCTTTGAGGACCCATTGAACAGCGTGTTTCCTTGAAATTCTAGAACCCCGTGTAGATAGTGAGCATTTTAGATGGTCAGTTGCCGAATTGTGAGTGAAAGTTCCCCTGACCTTGTATTGCGGACTTCGTTTCGTCTGACCAAAACTCACAGAGTACTCCGCCTGCACCATCGTAAGTAGCGATTTTCAAATGGCGTGTTGTATCCCACAAAAGGCCATCAAGGTACCTTTTTCCTAAAGTAAAGCTACGAAACTTGTATCTGAAGTGATTCATTGCATCATAACTTTTACTCAACTTTTATATGTACCTTAAGTTACCTGTAAAGTTGATTGCGTATACACAAGCACACACACACACAAGCACACAAGCACACACGCACACACACACACACACACACACACACACACACACACACACACACACACACACACACACACACACACACACACACATACCATGGGAAGTACGTGATATTTTATATACTGAGAATAAATGCAATTCAAACGTCTAATCATTATATTAAGAACTACTGAATTTCAAAAGAATATAAAAGTAGGAAATAAATAAATGCGCCTAGGTATTAATATATATATATGTCTAATAAACATATTGTATAAATTCTATTATATATAAAATACTTTGGTTTTTAAAAAGGAGATTTTCTTTTCGTAATAGTGCTTATCATAAAGTAAAGATATACAATATAATGACTTGGAAAAGTATTTGGAAATAAAGCAAAAGGGTTTAAGAAGAAAGTATGTTTGAAAAGGTAAAATTTAATTATGGAGAATAATTATTACTTATAGTAATTTTCTTAGGATAAAGAAAGAAACAAACCAGTTCTGGAAGATTTTTGGTAAACTGGTATATTTTGTAGAAAATTTTTAAGCTGTGGCATCCTTAACATTTTTTTCAATCTTATATACATCCGCACATATCTATTTTTTCCTGTAAACAAGACTTCCATTTAGTCTCTGGAAGGTTAAAAAATATATGAAGGAAATATTTTACCTTATTCTACTGTTAATGTTTTTGAGAACTAATCCTGATCGAAGGTAATTATTACTTCTTATTTAAAATAAATTTTATACTTTATTTCTTTTCCAGGTATTGAGGATGGCGTAACTGCTTTTTATGAGAAAATTTGCAAAGTTGTAAATTTCTCTGGTTCTTAAACATAACAGTTAATACTTTCAAAAGTGGTACATCTTATTTTAGCAGCAAATTTATCGTTGTTCCTAAGCATAAGAAAGATGCTATAAAACCCTAAAGGAAATGTATAGGTTTGAATTTCAAATCTTTTACGGAACATTTTGCTAAATGTGAGTGTGATAAGACATTAGAAGTATATCTCAACGAGGACGAACCATTTTAATCTGACAATCAACTGCAGCAAAATCTAAAGCTTACAATTGGTTACAGAGTATTTTAACAGATATTATATGTTCGTGGGTATAAATTGTGCATAATTAACTTTTTATGAATTAGTCTGTAAAACTCGTAGGTTTAGGATACACATTTAAGTTGACTATATTACTTAATTTCATAGATTGTGAAACTTTAAAATTTTGAATGCATAACATTGAAAGGAAAATTTTAAACTTCACTGTTAAATTTAAATGATTTTTTCGCCATCCACTTTTCTAGGAACCAAACTCCCACCATAACTCGAATAACGTGTGTTTGCTTAATAGCATAGGATAAAATAATTATGTAACCGATTGTACGCTCCCATTTAATAATTAATCTGTTAAAAATAAAACATACGAATAAGTAAAAAAAATTTCGCCAATCCATAATCAGGGTTAAAATAGACTCTACTATTACATATAGGAACACAATTTTAGAACATTCGGTATTATGAATCATACAAGCCGAAATTTATTAATGTCTGTCCAAAGTTAAGATTACCAGCCTATTTACTTATCTTATAGGAGTTAAAATAAATTTATTCTCCATATTCTCAGGGAAAAACGCTTTGTTATACAGCTCAAGATGGTGGTTTCAATGAACCATATGTAAATGACTATTTCTTATTGTGTATTAAACATAATCTGTTATGTGTAAAAATTAAAAGTTTTTTTTGAGTAAAGATATGATATAGCTCCCAGTGGAACAAATATATCTAAAAGATAATCAGGATACTTCAATGCGGGCATTTTTAGATTTAAAATGTGTGAGACAACCATCGAAGACTATAAACGTTCCTCTTATTTTACCATGAGATTCGAATCAAAAAGTATAGACCAAGATGCAAAATCGAGACTTGAAAAATTGAATTAGCAACGTCCTTCTCTCCCCCCCCCTCTCTCTCTCTCGTATTATGCCCCTTGCAGGGCTGCATGGGTGCAGATCCAATTTTAGCACTTGCCATTCAGAACCACAAGGGTCGGAGGACGTTATCTTTCAGAAACGCTAAGACGTCAGTTTCTCAAAAGTCACTTTTGAAGTTAATGATGACATTCTAATGAAGTTGAGATTTTTGGTTAAATTTTATTTCTATACCATGCAATTAATAGTTGGAAATTGATCCTCACCCTATTTGCACCTTTAGCATACTTTTTATTTAACTAAACCTACAGGCAGAAAAACAAATTTTACAACTTGAAAACTTTATACTTTAGAATTGCAGAATGATAACTACATTACTTTAAAAAGAAAGGCATTTTAAAATCCAAATGTGAGATTGATACTTCAAATTCTTACTTTAAGGTAAATAAAAATGAATTTTATCAAAATCCAAGATTTATGACAAGAAAGATCTTTCATTAAAAAAAACATGGACTACAATACTATTTTTATCTCTAAAATTTAATATTTTTTTTAGAAATAGGCTAAATTTTCCTTCTTAGTATTTCATTACATCTCCATTAAACGTCTCTCAAGAAAGATTCTCAAATCATCATTTAACCGATATAATAATCAGGATCGTTTACAGGGTACCACTTTTTCTGGTAGTTGGGAACAAACAGGGCACATATTTTCTGGAGAAATCAAGAGAAGAAAATAAAAGCTAATACTCTGCAATGGTTAATATTTAACAAACTTTTAACGTCCATATAATCTAAACGTTGTTGATGTTAATTCAACTTTCTACAGTTTCCAAAATAGTTTACTCTTAAATTTCAGACAGCTGAGTCATACGTAGAAGCAACTCGAACATCACAGGCTCTAGCAAATATTCAGCCTTCATTCAAGGTCAATAAACTTCTATGTAAGGATAAGAAAATGGAACTTTTCTTAATACTTTTCATAAAAGATTTAAATAATATTTTCTTAAAATTTAACGATAATTGCATTTCTAGCGTGGCATATAGTATTGCACGAATCACACTGCTATTAGAGACAAATCTATCAAAGCCAGGATACTTACTCGGCGAGAAAATCCAGAGGAATCAGTAAAACCGAATGGTAACTCACAACTGCTGCTCAATTTGCTCTTCAATCCTTTTATACTACACCGTTTTGGGAAGCTATTGCTCACCACGCCTTTTTTTCTCGGTTATCTGGCTCCACCCACCCATCTCTTTCAGAACAAGCCATTAATGATGTCAGTATCTGTTTGAGATATTGAAGCGGTGGATGAAATTCCGCCAAGAAGTTCCCGAAACAGTGTGGAATGAGGCATTCTTGGCACCACGCTTGACTTACCCCGCCGAGCCGAAAGTGATGCCTTCAACAACCGAAAATTTTTCCCTAATTCGTAACTCTAAAGGAACTTTGTAGGCATGAGCGGAATCTTAAACACTTCATTCTTGACAGCTAGATTTTCTCGGAGATGAAATTTAGTCTTCTAACGGAAAAAAGTGAGATTTATTTGGTTTGTTAAGATGCTGATGATGTAAAGAGGTGCTATTTTGGAAAAATCGATCACTGTTGCTGTCATCCTATTCTTAAAAAAAAATATGTGGGCAAACGCACATGCGTAAACTTCCTAGAAATTGTGACAAATCAAGGAAACTTTATCTTCCCTTTCATCTGATTACTTAGGATCCTGCTGTTTTTGCAAGGATTATTCTATATAATAATCAGTTTTATATAACGTTTTATGATCACTAATCTACATCATCCTTAATTTATCCCACTCTAAAAATTTTATTTAAGTTAGAAACATTTAATCTTTAGGAAGTTTTAGTCTATTAAACAAGGCGTTAAAATAAATATATTTCGTGCCAAAGATGGACAAATTAGGAAAAGATGATTTATTGTTCGTCAATAGCAAATATATCCCTGGAGGAGGTTTTACTCTAGGGACATTGCTTAATTCTCTCGTCAATAAAATACTTCCTGAAAATATATAAATAACCATACTGATCTTATAATTTAAGTTCTTTAGAAATTTGTTACTCTGTATGAGTCAACGGAAGTAATTTATTTATAATAATATATATGGTTTCTAAAAAAATCTTCCTCCCAGTTTTAATGAAATGCAACAAAACGCGGAACTGATTATTTTATTATCATATTACCAGGAAAGAAATTTCTTGCTCATTTCATAATTTAAAAGTTTTCTGAAACTACTTCCTTGTTAATGATAGTTCTTATGCTTTAATTAAAAAGGCTTAAATTTTATCCTTCATTATTATTATCAACCTTTTTAAAACTTACCCAGATTGTATCCATTTGTGTTTCTACCTAGGGCCCTGCTCCAAATCTTCCAGCAACGAACATAACAAAGCTATTGTTCATATCATACCTCGAGGCAGTAACATGCGTCACTTACATTATTTGAATTGTTGATTTTAGGGAAAATTTGACAAGACGGTCCGGCTGATTTAGATTCCCTTCCCAGTATGTCCTGCAAATGACAAGCCGTTTATAGTTGCCGGGTGTTTCCTCCAGAGAAACCGTTTTCTTTATTTTGCTTCCTTGATATTTTGTGAAACATTAGAACACATGATTTTACATGCGAAGAAGGTATATGATCCTTATGACCGGAAGTCAGATTTTCCGTCCTTTCCCAAGCTTATTTTAGGGAGATAAAAATTTAGGAGACATAATGAAATTTAATATTTGATGGAAGAAATTGAGAAGGAAAATTTTCACAAAGCCCAAAGAATTCAGTAAAAAATTATTCTCTGTACTGTGTGGGTGAAATAAAATATGAAATACAGCATTAAAGGTGTTAGGTTTTCGTATGCAGTAATACCCCGAAGTTACGTGATAGGTGGGGCTGACGACAGATCGCTTAAGTCGGGGTACAACTTTGCATATAAATTACATATAAATTTTGTCTAATTGGGGTCAAGATCTTACAAAAATGCTAGTTTAAAGGGAAAACATTGTATTAAAATTAAAATATTATACTACATGTGAATATTATACATACGTACAAAATATAAAAAAATTATGTTGTTGGTTTTAAGAAGTCGAATAAGGTAGTCTGCCGTATTATACCTTTATTTTTCGGGAAGAATTCCTTCATAGCAGACTAAAATATTTTTTATTCCCTGCTTTGTTGTGATCACGCGGTATTTATTAGAGTCTATATTCTCTAAAAACTGTAACCATCTCTCAATTGCGCTGAGACTTTCTGTCAAGTTTATAATTCTCATGTTTTCACTGTACATTGTACTTATGCATTATTATTTCCTTAGGTCTACATTGTTCTTATGCACATTTTGCATATGGATTATAAAAAAAAGAAACGATTGGTATCTATGGTATATAAATTGGTATCTCTGAAATTAAGGGTCTGTTAAATTGTTTTTTAACGTCCTCGTAAGGTCATGTGTTGTCATAAACAAAGAACAGCATGGCGTTGTCAAACTAGAGAGGGGAAAATGGGTAAAATCAAATATCGCGTATCTCCGAGTTCGCGTAAGTCGGGGAATTACACTATTTTATCATGCATATGCATTATAATTTATTTATATTAAAAATATCTATTATTTACTGAATTTTTTTATTTAATGTTGCAAAATTGCATTTATTAAAAAAATATTTTATTAAACATGATTATTAAAAAGTATTTATTAATTTTATAAAAAAACAATTATTTATTTACTTACAAATAATATTAATTCATTAAATACTTAGAAAATGTATGCCGTGAGGAATGGTATCCGAAAAATGGAAGTCTCGCAAAACAATTAGATAAGTTTATTTGATAGAATACCGGTTTTAAGGTTTGGATAAAAGTGTTCAAATCTTTCGTGATCCTTACTTAGCACACCAACGTTGGAAAGAACGATTAGGAAGCATATCAGAAATAACTGTGTGGGAAAAAATCAACTTCGATGGAAAAAAATGGTAGGAAAATGTGTGAGATCAAAATCTTTGGTCATTAAGGAAAGGTGAAAATGTGAGGGATGATAGTTTTAAAATAAATGCAGTCTTATAGGTTTAACCACAAGTGAATATTGGCAGTTCATTTGAATGTTAACAAACTGAATGATAATAATACCATATTTACTGTCGTGTGATTTCAAGACCTTATTTTTTAGACTAAAATTAACTTTAAGAGGATCTGAGACACAATTCTCTTTAATACCCTTTATATTTTTAACTCTTAAAGCTACTATATAGCTTTTAGAAGCAGATAAAAGGAACTTTACGTTTCTATGTAAATGACATCAGTAGGTACAAAACGATTTATGCCTACTGTCAATATGTATCCCGCTTTACATATATACTTTAAGTCTGTATATCTCCTGCTGAAATCACAATACAATCTTGTTAAAAGGACGTTTCTAAATTTCCTCGCATAGTACATATTTGAAATTTTATACAGCTTTCCATTGTTTTATTTTCATTAAACTGTCTTTAGAATTTTTTATTACAAATAAAATGAAAAAATATTTTTACGGAAATAAATTGAAATTATATTGCTCTTATTTTAATCTGAAATATATTTGGACTTCCAAAGTTATAAAAATACGTATAAATAACATTTTTATAAACCCTGGTAACAAATTGTTTTGAGTAATTTATTACAGAAGTTTCCCATTATATCTTTGGTATAATTAAAAGTGTGACTTTTCAAAAGAAAAAAAATCTTTATAACCTGCTGTTATCACGGATGCAATTTATTCAGATCTTCCTGCCAGAAACCCAGTTAAACGCGGTGAAACCCAGTTAAACCAGTGAAACCCAGAGACACGGTAAACAATTAAATCACCAGGGCACGTTTTAAACCATTCATAGTCGATTAGATATTAATTTAAGGTTACAAAAGAATTCATGTTTAAAAAACTTCTTGCGTTTCCTCTTCCCAAAACTTCTTTAGTATGAAATTTATCTTCAGCATCGTTCCTGAACAAAAAAAATCCAGAGTGAACATGAAAAAGCAGATCTATGCACTAAATTTGAAAAAATACCATATTGAAAAACTTATGTAGAAAATGCATGAGAATCCAAGCATTTTCTACATAAATGATTTTTTATGATACCAAAATTCTATTAAAAAAAACAAGACAAAACAAAACAAACCTTGTCCTGTCCTGAGGGGCGTGTCCCGCAAAAATCTTTTCTGTTTATTTCACGAAAATCTTTTGCTATTCCGCAAAAAAGTTTTTACTATTCCCCGAAGAGATTTGAAATTTTGTAAGACATTATCAATCTTAGTCAAACTGTGAATACTTAGGGATGAAATCCTTTTCTGAGTCATGATAACATTGCCACTCATTTTGCAAAATGCCACTTTTCCTTTTCCCATAATCATGCCAGCAAAATTGCCTACATTTGATCTAATCAGAGTATTTTTAGATTGGTTGCATCCAAAAATGAGTACCCTAGTTTATGAATGGAGATAATTCTGTGGTTTGGACAATTATTTTATTTATTTAATATTATTATTTTTTGTTTTTTGGTGACTGCCTTCGGCTATCAGCTAACGATCGAGTGCAATAGGGAAAAGCATGAGAGCGAAACCCACACCGTAAATTTTGATTGTTGACAAATATAACTACATGAATCGAGTGTTCAGCAGAGAGTGTCAAGATTTTGTTTTCCTTCTTCGCAATTGATTCCTGAATCAAAATGGTTCTCCCTGATAGGTTTTCCCTGTCAAATGTTTGATTTCTATGAAATTTAAGCATTATGTTGGAAAGATACTGCATTGAAATCGATATCCCTCTCTCTCTCTCTCTCTCTCTCTCTCTCTCTCTCTCTCTCTCTATATATATATATATATATATATATATATATATATATATATATATATATATATATATATTTCACATTTTGCATAAAAATATACCTTTTCATATTCTTCCAATTATAATTAGAATTCATAACACGTTTATACTAAAGATTAAAAAAAGAATTTATGAATTTCTTATGGGCAATGATATATATCATTAAATATTCCATTGAAGAAAGATAATGTCTTCTGTATGTCCGGCTTGGAAAATTCCGATATAGTTGATAATATTCAGTCATTGCCAGAATGTTGAAATTCCTCTTTTTTGTTTTCTCTTTATGCCTGTACGTTTGATTTCAATCTCTCCTGTATCGATTTAGCAAGCCTACACAGAAGGGTTGCCTTCTGTTTAACAGTCGTCTTAATGTCTTTACACTCTGCTGAGTCCGATGAAAACGTATGAGAATTATGAAAAGCATTTGTATGCCCTAAGAAAAAACATTTTGTGGCGATTAACAATGGAAGGATAATTTAAAACTTCTATAGCACAGGTTTGATGCAGCAGGGGATAAGTGTGCATTTCACAGTTTCAAGATAGTAGAAGATCCGTGACTGACGTGTAGAGAAAAAGTGTGTGATTTTTTTGTTTCATGACACCAAAATTAAACTCCCAATTAATTTACCTTTCATATGTTTCTACTGACAGTTCTGCTACAGTATGTCTCTCACATACGTTTCATTACATAAAGTAAAGAAATTAAAAAAAAATTAAATGCATTCTTAAAGAAGTCTTAAGAAAAGGAAATTAAAAATTTCTCATGTTTATTTATTATATGTATATAGATACAGAATTGTATTTACTTATATAAAAAAATGTATGGAACTTAAACTGAAAAGCCATTGTTATTGTTCAAAAAATTAATTTAAAACCTAAAGAACAAAATTTATTAAATTTATATACATATACATATATATATATATATATATATATATATATATATATATATATATATATATATATATATATATATATATATATATATATATATATATATATAACATAAAAAAACCCTAAATCCCTTTCAAGATTCTAAATTCTTCTAAATTTCCTTGGGCGTAGATTAATTTCGTTTCCGATTTAAAGAACAAAGACAGCTGCGTAGCGTTCCCCCGAAAATCCCAACTTCTCGCGCATCATTACATAAGGTATCACGTGACCTCTGACATCAGAGTCATGGTTAGCCAATCATTATTCTTTTTCATGATCACATGACGAGCCACCTCAAAAGTTTATATTAGACCCTGCGGTCAGAATTCGAATAGATTTTTCATATTTCATTGCCCCGAGAGGTTGTGTCATTTTATCTAATAAAATATTTAGTTCAAAGTTATGATTGCTGTTAATGCTCCGGCCTCGACTACATAACATCCGTCTATCTTTTCGCTGTGACATGGTGGGTCCTTGACTTAATTTTTCCTCTCAGGTGGACCTACGATGTTACATATATATATATATATATATATATATATATATATATATATATATATATGTATGTATGTATGTATGTATGTATGTGTGTGTGTGTGTGTGTGTGTGTGTGAGAGAGAGAGAGAGTGAGTGAGTGTGTGTGCGTATAATGATAATATTCGTACGTTATTACTGGTATTCAAACCCCTATCTTTATATTATTTCATTTCTTTAAAATATCTAAACACGAAAGGATATTATAAATAGAAAACAGGTAACTCATTCATAATATGGAATAATCTGTTATATGTAAAAAAGGTTGTTACACTTTCTGAGATTTTACTGGCGGTTTTAACAATTGCGGTTATTTTGTTATCATAAAAGTGAACACAGATATCTTTAATTTTTCGAAACCTTCATAATTGATTCATTGCACCACGAGGTAGCCTAGTGGTACCGCACTGGGATTCGGACTAGGGTTGTTCAGTTCAAATCCGAACCAACGCCATTAAATACCGTAGTGTGTAGGCTGGGTATAGACACCTTAAATTCCGTAAACCAGAAAGTCTTTACATGAGGTCAGTTGGTGAGGGAACGTGCGAGCCCTCCTGATGTCGTCCCTGGAAAGGGGGGGGCACCAAGAGAAGAAAGTTGACTTACTTGTATAGTGCAACTAGATAAAAGTAGTCATCAATTTTCGCAGTATACAGGGCGATTGTCTCAGGGCAAGTGCATCCATATTAAAAAAAAGGATACTTTTGATTAACTGGATACATGGCATATAAGTCTATCTGCTTACTCTAAATGCAATAAATAATCTAGCAATTACTTTCAATACACAGCTTTATAATTATTTAAATATAAAAATCTATAATTTCATACCAGAAATAAAGAAATATAACTTTTTTATGTATAGACTAATAATTTTGTAAAATTACTTTCCTTTTTTGCGTTGCAAATTAAATACGTTCTAATTATAAATATCAGCCCTTATCAGTCACTTGATTTAATATAAATGAATGTATTCCTCCAATAGCCTTCATTAAACTCAAAATTTCATGATGTGTGTAAAATATACTGTAATCCACCTGCAATCTGTGTCTCTACGAAAGTGAAATGAAGTTACGATTATCAGAGGTTTTCATCCTGTAGAATAATTTGCGGAAACCTTTTCCGTGTTTCGAGCCCACCATTAGCCGTTTGGGTGACTAACAGCCTGCCCTAAAAATAGAAAGGCGTTCAACCGTTTACCTCTGATTTCTATGCTTTGAAGAGATAGGTTAGTTTTCGGATAACCTTTATCGCATGGTTTTGATTTTTTTGCATATCTAAATAACTACGGCCCATTTAATCTTTTTCCACTATTGTGTTATCATTATAAATTTAAATTAATTTAAATAAATTTACGGTACGTTTAATGTAAGGAAGTATTTGATTTAAACTTTGGTGTCGTTTTTAAATGTCCGCTGCATTTGAATGAAAATAAAAAGTGGATAGTTGCCGAAACTGGCATTTTACCATAATTTGAAAAAAAATCGTTTTGTTTTTTTCCTAATACGGAGTCACTATGTCGAATAGACATTCGCCTGTTGTCATTCACCTCAATTTATTGCTGGGCATTTTATTATGGGAGCATCATGTAGGAGGACCAGCATTACTCCCTATGGAAGGACGACACAAACGGAAGCACTTCCGAGCACCCTTAGTACCGAATGCCAGCGCTCTTACCACAAGGCCGCCGCGGTCCTGAAGCAAGATGTAATAGATTTATTTTTAATTTTGAACTTGATTATTTAAGAATAAAATTCAACTTTCAATAAAATTTATCTAATGTCAAGGAAATGTTTAAAAATCATACAGGATGTGAACAAAGAGTTGAATGCATGTTTTTGAAAAACAAAAATTAGAAAAAGTAAACAATATAATGGAATGGTATGATTATGAATATATGATAACAAACTTAAAAGAATTTAACTTTCAAAGAGTCACCTATTTTGTATGTTTCTTTTGCGGTCTGAAAAAAAAAGTGTTTCAAAATGTAAAAAAATATATTCTCGGTGTAAATGGATTTAGAGGTGTAAATATCTTTCCATCTCTCTCTTTCTCTCTTACTTACTTACTCTCTCTCTCTCTCTCTATATATATATATATATATATATATATATATATATATATATATATATATACACACACACACACTCTGTCACAAAAAATATATGCATCCAGAAGGAAACGAGCTACAATCATGAAACTTAACATGTATGTAAATGATTACAAATTCAGAAAAACAGACCGTTTTATAAAGAAGATATGGCATGAAAAATGTTACAAATCAGTAAGTAGTAAATTCACCTTTGGCAGCTATACAAGCAGAAACACGGTACATGCTCTATTGGAGAGAGGCCTGGTGACCTAGCAGGCCATGGGAGTACGTCATATCCCTGAAGACATTTTTGGGAGAGTCGCGCAGTATGTCGACGAGCGTTGTCTTGCTGATAAATGGCACCTGGGCGGCTTGATAGCATAGGCAGTAGAACTGGCGTTAAAATCTCGTCCACATAACTGCATGCCGTCAAAGTGCGTTGAAGGACTACTAGAGGTGATCGTGTGTCCCAACAAATCGCTCCCCCCACTGTCCCACCTTGTGTAATCGCCGTATGCCTCTCGCCAACACATGCCGGATCGGATAGCTGGTCTGGCTGCCTCCACACGAGTATGCGCTGGTCATCAGCATTGAGACTGAATCGGGATTCATCTCTGAAGATCACACGCCTCCAGTCGGTCACACTCTAGCTTGCCCGAGGTCGGAAAAAATCCAATTGCCACTGCCTATGATGTGGGGTCAGGGGTAGGCGTCTTAATGGACGTCGGCTCCTTATACCTGCGTCGGCCAGTCGTCTCCGAATGGTTTTCCTTGATACCACTGGAGGTCTGGAAGGTGAAAAATGGCGTCGAACAGATTCTAGCGACGTTGTTGGTGCGGACGTGGCCGCTCTTATGATTGCGCGATCCTCGCGCGCATTTGTGTTCCTGGGACGCCCTGACCCTCCGCGACGGTAGACTATCCCTTCCGTGATCCATTGTTGCCAACACCGAGCAACTACCTATCGCTCCGACCGATGTGGCGGCCGATACGCCTGTTCAACCAACCTGCTTCTCTAAGGCCTACTATAAGCCCCCTCTCAAAGTCCGACAATTGTGCGTACTGTCACCGGTTACGTCTCAGAGGCATCTGTAGTCACAATACCGTCCATCCAAGTCGACAGATTTGTTTGAATAACCCTATGGCACGAGCAATCATGCTTTTAAGCTCTCCCAGCTGCGTACCTCATATGCGCATAGAGCGCTTACCCTTGTCTCGTTGGCGTCGACATTTTAATCATTTGTATATCTCTTACGAGACTTCATTCCTGCAAAGTTTCGTGATAGTAGCTCGATTTCTTCTGGGTGCATATATTTTTTGTGACAGTGTATATATATATATATATATATATATATATATATATATATATATATATATATATGTATATATATATATATATATATATATATATATATATATATATATATATGTATATATATATATATATATATGTATATATATATATATATATATATATATATATATGTATATATATATATATATATATATATTTATGTATATATATATATATATATATATATGTATATATATATATATATATATATATATATATATATATATATATATATATATATATATATATATATATGTATATATATATATATATATGTATATATATATATATATATATATATATATATATATATGTATATATATATATATATATTTATGTATATATATATATATATATATATATATATATATATATATATATATATATATATATATATATATATATATATATACCTGAACAAGTGGGCAAAGCTTTACGGGGTGATAGAACGCATCTTTACAAGCAATATTCGTCATAGAATGTATGGTCGGAACGCAAACGGTGAGAAGTTAAAAAGCAGTTTTCCACTGTCACATTTAAAGATTTAACAGGAATGTAATTTATTTACATGGTAAAAGAAATTGCTCAAAAGATCTTCCGCCAGCTGTAATGCAGGCTTCACACCTGCGGGATAGGGACAGATGCACTTTTGCGAAGACACCAGGCATTTCCTGAATATCGCCGGTAACAACGGCGATCCTGGCGACTAGTTCCATATTGGTTTCAATGGGGTTCTCGTAGATTAGGCTTTTCATATGTCCCCACAGGAGAAAATCCAAACACAATATATCCGGCGATCTTAGTGGCCAAGCTATGCGACCACCTCGACCAATCCTTCGCCCTGGGAAAGTTGCATCTAAATTGTTCCTCACATCCAAGCTGAAGTGTGCAGGCTCACCGTTGTGCTGGAACCACATTCTCGAACTGATGGGGGTTGGACGCAGAAGCTCCGGCAACACCTCTCGTAGGAATAAGTGATACGACTCGCCTTCCAGACGGTGTGGCAGGAGGTATGGACCAACCAAATGGTCATGGAGGATCCCTGCCAAAACATTTACGGAAGACCGCTGCTGAAACGAATGAGGACGTGTGGCATGCGGGTACCATTTACAGCTCCACCTAGCGCCTGACTGCTTGCGTTCCGCCTATAGTTTCTATGACGAATATTGCTCGTGTAGATGCGTTCTATCACCCCGTAAAGTTTCGCCCACTTATTTAGATTCACCCTGTATATATATATATATATATATATCAGGATTAGTGCCTGGAAATTGGAAACAAAAAAACTGGAAATTGAAATGTGGACCCAAGCTGCAAAGAAAAATGCAAAGCAAGAGACGGAAAAGCTCTTGAATAGAGCTCTAAGGGTTCTATATGAATGGTGTGAAGAGAATAACATGATAATGAACCTTGGAAAGTCTTCAGTGCTGACTTTTTCACTGATGTATCAAAACATTCGACCAAAGTTGGTTTACAGAGACCAAGAGTTGTTGCATACAGATAGATTCTCATACCTGGGAGTTGTCTTTGACAATAGGTTAAGCTGGAAACTGCATATTGAAAGTGTGATCGAAAAGGTTCAAAAACGCCTATACATCCTTAAACGCCTGGCTGGTTGTCATTGGGGGTGCGCCCGCACTACATTGGGACTGTAGACATTTGGGACCTATAAAACATTTATTTTACCTGTTATCACTTATTGTTGTGAAGTTCTTATCTCTGCCCCAGAGAACCTGATCCATAAACTGAAATTAATACAAAAAAAAAAGGCCCACAGGCTGATCGTTGCTGCAGTGAAGACTTCTCTCATCGACTCACTGCTACTCCTGACTAATACTAGACCCATTAAGTCAATTATCGAAGAGAGGGCTCTTATACTTTATGAAAATTTAATCAGACTAAATGTACCGTTTTGGAACTGTTATGAAAATGTACCAAGACAGCTAAAGACCCAAAGTGGTTTTTTACAGAGAGTCCTAGCATTAAGAGCAGAGCTGGAACTTGATGATGGAGATGCTCAGGGTTTCTTGAAATCCCTTAACCCTGTGACCTATGCTGAAATAACTACCAGGCTGGACCTTGCGCAACCATTCCTTAAGAGCCAATTGCCTCAAAGCAGCTTAAAGATCCTTGCACTTGAGACCATCCATAGCCTCTACCCTGAGCCTGAATGGTTACATATTTACACCGATGGTTCTTTGATTAAACTCTCACCATTTGTCGGAGCAGGAATATATTATTCTATCTTTTCCTTTTATGTGCCTGTTGGAAGACCAAAAAACCGCCTTTGACTGGGAAGTTTTGGCTATCTATGTGGCACTGGAGCAACTTATCCCCAGACACCTTTATAATAAGGTGGTTATCCTATCTGACTCCAAGGCTGCCATTCAGGCTATCGGAGCTAGGGAAATACTCATCTCTAAAAATATCCTAGATTGTCGGGTTCTTCTGGATAAGTTGAAGACAGAGGGACGACAAATAACATTCCAATGGATTCCAGGACACTGTGATATTTATGGCAACGAACAGGCAGATATATTGGCTAAGAAGGGCACTCAAATATTTCAACAGCCAAATACTTTTAACTCTTTCCATTCCATAAAACTTTATATCAAAAATCTAATGAGACAAAACTGGAAAGCATTGCTCACTTCTCGCATTTCTTCAAGAAGTTGGAGGAATAGCTTGGGTCAAAATATTTCAGATAAGCCTCGTGAAAAGGCTGTTGCGGAATTCAATGGTAGGCCATGACTGCGTGGCGAACCACCTTCATCGAATTGGCATTTTTGCGAGTCCTAATTACCCACTTTGTGGGAAAGATGAAATCAGGGACAAGAACCATTTGTTAGGATGTTCGGCTCTGCGTGGAGACTCCGAGGTAAAGCGATATTGGAGCGCACGACATCTGCTGATAGGACATTGATTTTTTACTCTTACTGTTCCTTTTTTTATATTTCATGTTCCTTGTTAATCTTGTTAACTTGTAAGAGTTTGTCATTTTCCTTTGCCATTGGAAATAATATATATATATATATATATATATATATATATATATAAATGGATGTATGTGTGTATGTGTGTGTGTATGTTCCAGCATCACTCTGGAACGCCTGGAGCAATTTTAACCAAACTTGGTACACTTATCACTTACAATCTGGAAAGAAACACTGGAGGGATAACATACCCCTAGCTCCCCTAGGGGGGCAGGGGGCACATGTAAAAATAATCGAAAACTTCTGATATTAGTTTCGAATCCATAGTTTTCGGGGTCGCTGAGCTGAATAGTGACACTTCCGATGACGTTTGAGTGCCCCCCCCCATCAAGTTTAGCCCCCCCCATCAGCATAGGGGGATGGAGGGGGGAGGGGAATAAGGAGTGAATATAGAATGACCAAAATACCGAGAGTAATGTCGAAGCCATAGTTTTCGGTATCGCTGAGACGAATAGTGACATTTCCGATGCCGTTTAAGTGCAAGTTCATCTCCCCCCCATTAGCATTGGGGGGAGGCAGGGGGGAAAGAAAAGGGTAATTATAAAATGTCCAAAATGACCGAGAGTAGTGTCGAATCCATTGATTTCTGGGTCGCTGAGACGAATAGTGATACTTCCGATGACGTTTGATTGCAAGTTCAGCCCCCATCAGCATTGGGGGATGGGGAGGGGGAGGGGGAAGAAGGGGTGCATATAAAATGCCCAAAATACCGAGAGTAGTGTCGAAACCATAGTTTTCTGGGCAGCTGAGACGGATAGTGACATTTCCGATGCCGTTTAAGGGCAAGTTTAGCCCCCATCAGCATTGGGGGAGGGGGGGGAGAAGGGGTGAATATAAAAATGCCCGAGAGTAGTGTGAAACCCATAGTTTTCAGGGTCACTGCTACGAATAGGGACACTTCCGATGCCGTTTAAATGCAAGTTTAACCCCATCAGCATAGGGGGGGGGGGGAAGAAGGAGGTCAAAAATAAAATGTCCAAAATGATCGAGAGTAATATCGAATCCATAGTTTTCGGAGTCACTGTCCATGTTTTGACTTAAATTAATAATGGAGAAAATTTGTAATTTTTATTGATCATATGAATACTGTACTTAATTTTAAATCCGTGTAATCTCTTTGACACCTCCGCCCCCTCCGCTCATCGCTTTAAATACGTGTAAATTAAATTACTTGGATTTTACACTATAGGTGGAATGTATTCCTTTCCCTGTGTATTAAAAAAATTGAGATTAATAAATACACGGGCAAACAGCTAGCTCTTCTGTCAGCAACGGAAGCAATTCTCCCGATGCTGTTTAAGTGGACAGAACAACTTTAAAATGGTCAGAAAATCGAATTTTTTTGTAGTACCAATTTGGTACCACACTTTTTGTGATTGGACCCAAGGTATTAAAATAATTTACCCCTGTGCTACGACATATGGGTTTTAAGTACCGCTAATGCAAAAAAGTAATCAGGCAAACATTTACACAGTGAGAGGTTATTATTATATAAAAATTATTATATAAAAATGGATGTATGTGTGTATGTGTGTGTGTATGTTCCAGCATCACTCTGGAACGCCTGGAGCAATTTCAACCAAACTTGGTACACATATCACTTACAATGTGGAAAGAAAGACTGGGAGGGGGGGGGGTAATACACCCCTAGCAGGGGGGCAGGGGGCACATGTAAAAATAATCGAAAACGACTAATATTAGTGTCGAATCCATAGTTTTAGGGGTCGCTGAGATTAATGGTGACACTTTCGATGCCGGCTATGTGCAAGTTCAGCCCCCCCCATCAGCATTGGGGGAGGGGGGAGGAGGAAGAAAGAATGAATATAAAATGTCCAAAATACCGATAGTAGTGTCAAAATCATAGTTTTCAGGGTAGCTGAGACGAATAGTGACATTTCCGATGCCGGTTAAGTGCAAGTTCAGCTCCCCTCATCAGCAATGGGAAGGGGGAGAGCAAAGAAAGGGTGAATATAAAATGTCCAATATACCGAGAGTAGTGTCGAAACCATAGTTGCTATAAAATGGTGGGACATATTCCCACTTTCTTTATACCCCTGAAGGGGTAATTTATATTCACACTTTCTTACCCCCACCTCACCCAACAATGCTGATGGGGGGCTGCACTCTCACTTAAATGGCATCGGAAGTGTCCCTATTCATCCCAACTCCATTGAAGGGGGAGAAGGGGTAAAAATAAAATGTCAAAAATTTCCAAGAGTAGTGTCGAATCCAGTTTTTGTGTCGCTGAGATGAATAGGGCCCTCTTGATGCCGGTTAAGTGCAAGTACAGCCTCCCATCATCATTGGTTGGGTGGGGGGTGAAAGAAGGGGTAAAGCAAAGTCCAAACTGACCGAGATTAGTGTCGAATCCATAGTTTTCGGAGTCACTGAGAGGAATATAGGAAACTAAAAATGTTGTTTATAATCAAGATTTAAGTTAAATTCATAATAGAGTGAATTTGTAATTTTACTTTATCATTTGTATACTGTACTTACTTTTAAATACCTGAAAATTAAATTACTTAGATTTTACACTATAGGTAGAATCCATTCCTTTTCCTGTGTAATATAAAATTGGTATTAATAAATACCCGGGCAAAGCTGGGTAAATAGCTAGTATATATATATATATATATATATATATATATAAACATTCATTTTATTTCCTATACGTAATTTTAATGATTTTCTGGTTTTTCGAAATTTAATACTGTTAGCATACTGATACAAACCTCATTCCTTACCTGAAGAAACTTTACAGAGTTTATCCTGACTAAAATTGTTTTTAAAATGCTACATTTTGCCGCCTAAGGGAAGCATATCCTTCTCCAAAAACTAATTTTTGTATAGTCATAACTATCGACACAGATAAGTGGTAAGAAGGAAAACCTCGTGTGGAATTTCTGGTAGAAACTTAACTTCATCTAACATGGCATGAACAAAGTCCTAATAACAGCTAAAATACTCATCTTATTTTTTTCTGTTATTTCATTGACGGTTATTCCAAATGCCTTTGGCGATGAAAATGGAATGAGGATATTGAATCTCGGGATGATTTCTGATAGCTGCTGACAGTTTTTGAAGACTAGTATGATTGGGTCTTGATTTGGGATAACGCAGGAAAAAAAATAAGTGAAAAGAGACTTTTAGGGTTAAAAATAATAATGTAGGCTGCCGCACCGCAAAAAAATGTAAGAAAAAGGGGAAAAATATTTAGTAATATAGGTCGGCTTATTCGAAATTCAGAAATTGCGTGATCTAATCTCCCCGATGAGTTTGCTTTGAATGTTGTTTCTCGAGTGGAAATCATCTTTTTCAATGGCACTTTAATAGTTACCGAGTAACTCATAACTACTTCTTGTAATAAAAATAATATTTTTAAGATTCAAACTGAAAAAATACACGTCAGATAACAGGACTGCTACCTTACTTCAAACATTAACTAAACCTCAAATTCCAAGTATTAATTTAATTAGTACTTATTGTCATTTTTAAAGAGGAGTTCTTTTTCTAATTGACTATTTAACAGACAACATTTTATCATTAAACAATCATTTTTGTCGATAATGGATCACCTTCAGTATGACAATTATAATTACACGAAGTTAGCTACGCATACACTCCGGTTTGATACTTTGGATCAGGATTGTCCCAGTTTCCTGCCTTAAATCTTTATTTATTTATTACAAATGCCCGGAAGATTGGCTATGATGTCATTTGTTCTCTCTCAGTTGAAGGGCGAGACCTCTGATCTTACATTTAAGGGGGCACCGTATAGGTGGCCAGCATTACCCCCTACAAGCCAGTCACATAATTTAGAACCGAGTCAAGTGACGACACCAGAACACTTGACCCACCTCCATAGGTAAATTTGAGAACTTGGAGGGCATTGCAACCACGAGAGATTTAACGTGCACCGGCCACCATTAATTAGTGAATACGGCGTTTGATTTTGTCAGCGACCCTCATCGAACCCGCAACCCTCAGATCACTGGCTCAACGTCTTTGCCAACCATGCCACCACGCCCCGCTATAAACCTTGAAATTTGTCATTTTACTCCGATCTGTCAAGAAAGCACTTTAGATAAAAAGTTTATAAAGCAGTTGTTAATACTATTAGAACCGTGGATTGATTGCTTCATTAAGTGTTGACTGCTAATAAGATTTAATCTTTGAAGTGCTAAACGTGAAATTATTGCATAGAAAAAGAACAAAAACATTAAACAGATACAACAAGAGTTCCCTGGTTTTGAAGAATAACTACTTTGAAGAACTGTTTTTAAGTTGAATAATAGAGCATATTTTCCTTTCCTTTAGGGAGGCTGTTCGTCATAAGGAAAAATCCTACATAAGAAGGAAAATCATGACTGGATTAAACGCTATAGAAAGAACCAATGTTTTGTTAAATAAACATAAGTCTAGAATGTTTTGATTATTTTATTCGATAAAATTTAAAAACGCCCAACCCTTCGTTAAAAAAATCCTCAAAGACACGAACTGAAATAGACCAAAATAATATAGATAATATCTTAAGTAAAAATTCGTTTCTTATCTGTTTAATATGTAATGTTATCATTGTTTAAATTTTATTTTGTTTTAGTTTTGAAAAATTATAGCGAAAAGGCTAGTTTATATAAATTTCTAAAAGTCGACTTATTAGTAAAGATTTCTATTAGCACTTATTTCAAGATGGAAACCCTAAAATGCTCACACAAAATATGATATGACGTTGTAAAGTCCCCGGAAGTCATTCTGTAATACAAATGCAAAACTGGCATTGGCTTAATGTTTAATGAATGCGTTGTAGAGATCTTGTTGTACAGGGTGGTCATAAAAAAACTTTGACGATATATGGACATCTAGCGGCTGTTCCGTTAAAGCGATTGAAATGAGATTTCAGATATAGTTATTCAGAGGCATGAGCTCGGGATTCTATTAACGGCAATAAAGTGGCGCTTACGGTTACGGTTATAGATACAGAAACTCGATATTTTCGAATGGCAACTCCCACTTTTTCCCGTCGCAAAATGCTCAGCGCATGCGAAAACCCTAAAAAGCGCTGGAACGGTACGTGTATCACAAGAAACGGACGCGTTATGCACGCACGGAAAACATCTCTGCGAACGGCCAACAAACACACGATCGGGGTGCACGGAGGAAATTTGCATATGACAGAGGCAAGACACCAATCACTGATGACAACACAGATCTGACAAAATACAACTTTTATTTGGATTACACATTTTTCACATAGGTGCCATCACAGGTCGTTTGCAGAGCTGATTTTTTGCGCGTGCATAACGCGTCCGTTTTTTTTTGTGATACACGTATCGTTCCAACTCTCTCTAGGGTTTTCGCATGCACTGAGCATTTTGTGACGGGAAAAAGTGGGAGTTGCCATACGAAAATTTCGAGTTTCTGTACCTATAACCTTAACCGTGAGCGCCACTTTCTTGCCGTTCACAGAATCCCGAGCTCATACCTCTAAATAACTAACTATATTTGAAATCTCATCTCGATCGGGTGAACGGAACAGCCGCTAGAAGTCCATGCATATATCGGCAAAGTTTTTTTTAAGACCATCCTGTGGATTTGTTTATAGATCAGAGTAAATCACGTTTTAAATTATTAAATAATATCGGTTAAACGAGTAACTAATAAGTGCATGATTAGAAAAAAAAATTAATAGTTATTTTCAGAATATACCAGGACTATGAAAAGTACATAAATGAACATCCTTCTCACAAAAAGCTACAAGGCTATTAAGTGGGAATACTCGCAACTGTCTTGACTCGGGGCATAAGCGAATCAGCTCCAGTACATTACTACTTCTTTCTCCTACACCTCATGTGGAATCTGCTACATACGATTACTCTTTTCATGTCTTTTCATTTGACTATGCAGCAAGAATTTGAGATATTCACTAAGTCCGAGGATGTAAAAGAAGGAATATGAAAGCAGGTGGTGAGATAACAGCTATAGAGTCAGTAGATTTTATGGAAATCCAAATGGTTCTAATCAGTGACACCAGATGATCTCACGAATCCTAAAAGGAAGAATAATTGCTTTAAATTCGGAACCATACTAAAGTATAAAATTTATTAAACTTGAAAATCAAATAAAAAGGAATTGACGAAACCTCCCCTAACGCAATTTAGATACAATATGCTTAAAATTTTTTTAGTTGTTTATTCAGTAGCGTTTAGTTTAGAACATCTTACATATTTTTACTGATTTAGTTCACATTTATTCCCTGTAAATCTTTTAACTTATTAAGCTATTAAGGGATCCCTTATTAAGGGATACTTTTGAGCATTTTGCATTTACATTTATACACCATTTTTTTTGAAGCACAATACAACATTTTTGGGTCGGCATTTAAGACTGAATATGAGATAGTAAGTTAACCAAAGCACTACTGTTTTAATGGCCATTGATGTCGAGGATAGTACATTTGAAAATCATATTTTCACGTTTATATATCTTTCAATAGACTACCTCTAAGCTTCGGTTAAACGAAAAATGTTTAATATTAACTAAAATCTTATTCTAAAATACAATTACTAGACATGGTTGATTCATTAATTAAAAATGTTAATGGAAGCGTTATTATCGGTGGGGCTTTAATGTTTATTTCAAAAACAATATGTGTTAAAACAATTGTTCAAAACAATAAAACATTGTTCAAAACAATAATGTTTTATGTCGTAAAATAAAACCAAAAAATAATAATTTATTATGGCTTTTTTAATGTTAAGCTGTTGGGAATTACCAAATATTAAGCTACTAGGGTATTCCTTCATATCTTAACTTTAGAACTGAAATATCTTCGAGGTCCGATAATCTAACGTCGTAAACTAAAACAATTTATCAAAAACTTAAAATTAATTCACAATAATATTATGCTTACAAGTTTATAGTGCCAAGGTGTGAAAACATTTTATATCCTGGTTAAATACACATTTTCCACTACTCGAAACGCTAATTAAAATATTGCCCTCTCTAGCTCAAAATTTACTCGATGAGCTGGGTCATTTACAAGAGATTTGGCGGAAGATCTCTGATTACCTCAAGTTCAGAAAACCCGATTCTCGAGCTTAAGTACTTTTTAAATACTCAGTTTGAATTTTATAAACTCATATATTACCTTCTTATTCGTTTGCTCTTCCAACATCTAGCTAAGATGCAGCACTAAAAGAAACATGTTTGGGGCAAAAAAATAACGTTATGCATTCATCAATTTGTATTCATTATATATTGTGCAGGAAAGTTAGTTATATTGTGTGAGTTTTATTAAAAAAGACCTGCAACCGCATATAACGATATAAAATGAATTTATTCGTGTGGTTGGTAAATAAAATTTTTATTGCTTATCTTATCATATGACTCTTACAAAAATATCCCAGAAAACCATACCCATTTTGGAGATAAACAACAATAAAGTATTTGTAGAGTAAAACAATATCATCTGTTGTCATATCTTTACATATTTGGAATCCTTATTATTGAATTTTTTTCAAACACCGTAAAGGTAAAAGCAGAATTCCTATAAATAGCCCCGAAATTCATCCCACTATCTGCCATCATCAATTTCAAATGAATTTCCTTCTCACGTTTTCCATGAAATATAGATCGAAATGTTATATATTTGTTATAGTTCTAAATAATTTCTTTAATATCCAACAATTTACCAGAAAATCATCTTAAAGAAAATATAAATGCATCTTATCCTTTCTCCATATCATTGAAATTCTTCAAACTATATGAATCGTCCATCCTGAGAGTTGTTTTGGATCAAGTTTCCTGTATTAAGAAAGCATCAACAATTTTCCTAATCTTGTTAGATTATCTCCTTTTGAAACTGCTGATCTTCATAAGAGTCATGAGTTGTATTTTCATTGAATTGTTATAACTTTTTCCAATGACATACTTTTAGATTATCTTTTTCATTGTATAATCTATATTTTTTTGGAGCATTCAATTGTAGTGTCTTTATTGAATTCAAATAATTTCATCATCATTTCTAATGTTTGTGATTTTTTTTAATAACTCGTTTAGAAATCCTGAAAATCAACAAATTTTCTTTATTGAGAAAATTTTGTAATGTATTTAATAGCGTAATTTGAATTTGAGAAATAATTGTAATTATACCAAGATTTTAGTGGAGCCTTGGTATAAAAGTCAAATGATTTCTTCAATGGAAATTATTTATGTTAGCATTTTGACCATAATAATTCAAATACTCAGCGAATAAAAATTTCCTTTCATACGTACTAGCATGTTTTTAAAGTTAAAAGACTACATTTTCCATATCTGTCTTTCAGCAGCTCACAAACACAAGAGATATCCTTTAGTGTCCCGAGAACTAAACTTCTGAGATTTGGACTGCTGCATTGAACAATTACACAACCAGGAAATGACTTAACATTCCTTGTTGCAAACTTTAAATTATATAAAAAATATCTAAATTTAATGAAAAAATAAATTTAATGAATAGAAATATCTAAATTCATATAAATAAATCAAAATTTAATTTTTTTAAAATTTGCAATGCAGAAAACTGTGGATAAAGTCCTTATGTAAACATAAAAATGAGGAAAATACAAAACTGAAAAGAGAACAAAATGGTAAAGACATAAGCAAGCAAAGAAACTAAAATTCTCATGCGATCTAAACTTAATGTTGTGTGTCGTTTTCGATAGTTACTAAAATATATACCCATCCTTTAGGAAGAGTTTAATACTGATCACTCGGTAAATTTATTTTGAGGAAACTAATCGGCAAACATCTGTAACGACCACCTGCCAGGAATAGTAACTGAACTCGGGTGTTTTAACTTGAGATCGGTACTCTAGCAAATTAACTATCCGGACGATCTTAAGGACTTTCGTTTTGCGAATTCCATTTCACTATATTAATCTGCCTTTATTTCTGAAGTCGATATGCTGGCAGCATGCACTTTTTCTTCATTAATTTATTGATTTACGACTATGCTGAAGTTCTGTTTATGATGGATATTTGTTATATTATTCGCAACGGTTATTTTTGTTTCTAAACGGGATCTTTAATATTAAAGGTTTTGTTTTCCAAACGGGATTGAACCCCGGTCGTTTCCCTTTGAGCCAATGTTCTGCCCAGCTGTACTGTAATGACAATGACATAAAAACCATAACTTATTTTGAAATTCCATTCGTCACAAGATATTGTAAATTATGGAATTTTAAACAGAAAATAACGCAAAAATTACTCTATAAATATTGATATAGAACATTTTTACACAAAATTCTTTTGAACTCTACTGACTTAAGATAAGATAATAGTTATTAGACCTAACTAGAATAATGTATTACTCAATTAAATATTTGTTCCACTTTTATTTCTAATATCACAAAGTACACTATATATACATTATATGTTTAATTGCTATTATGCAGATTTAGAAAAAAACAGGGAAATCAAGCTTTTAAATGGTGTGCTAACTTTATCCTTGATAATGTTTTTTTTTGAGCTTCTGTTGAGCATTATTTTAAAAAAATACTAGACTTCCCTTTTGCAAACTGATAATTTCAAAGCATCTTTCACTTTTTGCAGATCCTTCGAGTTTCGTAGTTTTCCAGATTCGGTTGTTACATAGGGTCTTAAGCAGTTACATAAACATGCTTAAAACCTTATGTAACATGCGTTAACTTTAGAGCAAACACCTGTTAAAGTGAATTTTTTAAAACTTTTTCTATGAATAAATAGATGTCTAAGTTTTTTTTCTCTTTTGAACTTGGGTGTATAAAAAATGTGTTAGACAGTCAGTTTATATGGGGGGAGGGGGGAGGAAAGTAAAATCCTATGTAATAATTATTGAGAAAAAATATATTAATCCCAAAGCCATACATTTTCGAAAATGGCGAATGTACAACTGCAAGTATCTTTCTAAAAGATAGATTGTGCTCAAGACTTCTCTCACTTTTGAAACAAACAATTGCTGAAGTCAATTTTATCTGAGATTCTTCAAATAAGGTTATTTATTTAAGATTATTCATTTTTCCTGCATAAATGGACTGAAAATTTTGCAAAATAAAAGTTAGGAGAGGGAAATTAACTCCATATGTGTAAAAGAAGTGCACGAAGCTTTCTTAAAGCAAAACATCTCTCTGCTTTTCCTCAAACTACTAACAATGTTACGTTTATTATTATCACAAAATAGCTTTTTTGTAGTTCTTAGAATCCTTAAGTTTTTATGGATATTTAAGAAAAATCAGAACAAAGTTGTAGTCGCATACAGTTTTTATGATAATAACTGAGATTGGACTGCTGAAAATATACTTTTCACCAGCAAATATTTCTATTAAAATGAAGTACTAATTTATACAAATTTCGAAGCTTTTTGGTACAGAGTATCAAAAAGCTACGAAAAAGGATTAAGTATTTGATTTCAGCTACACATTGTTCAGCGATGTCAATGCTGTACAGCTCATGTACATTTGGGACAAAACTAATCTCTTGATCTATCACACTTGATCCCACTTGATCTATCAAACCTGATCTATCACGTTGATTTCCTTCTTAGAGACAAATGACTCCCTAGGAAAGCTATCTGAGGAGAATCAGATCCTGTTTAAAAAGCATTCGAGGAAATCTGGGGAAATATATACAGAAAGGACGTTGGTAAGTACCACTGTGAGGTCATTGGGTATGACAAACGATAGTCGTCGAAAATATCAATATAAGTCACTCTGATCAAAATCAGAAGCTTAATTTTTACCTTGCAGTGCCGGCGCAAGAATATTCCATAGCACATCATTTTCTTCTAAAGAAATAACATTTTTGCCCATTATAAAGTGCTCTCATGATTCAGCGGCACTGTAAATACATCGTGAGATCACAAAAGGGGTTTAAAACATAGCACATTTACTTTGTTGCCTTTTGACTGTATCAAGGCCATAATCTCAAACAACATCATAACGTCCTACTACGCTGGGACTTTACGGACCTTACTCTCGGGCACACTATGATTTCGCTGGGGAAAATGGCGTCATTAAGTATTTTTGTAAACGCCATCAGTGAGCATTATTGTTAATTAAGAATATGTGTTATAAGGTTGTCATTTACACACGGCAAAATTTCCGCATGCCCTGAGACTAAGGCCCTAAATCACAGACAAGGCATATAAAGATCGTCTATTGTTACCGTGGTGCAATACTGAAAATGTCCTGCGTTCATCTTTGTAAAAGAGATGAATACGAATAAAGGCTTTTATCATTTACGTACAATAATTCTACTGTTAAGAGATTTCTATACAGCTATTTGTAAGTATTTTTCCTGAATTACTTTTTTTTTAGATTCATTCTCGTGGGCTTGGTGTGAATGGGTACATCATCCAGATAATTACATTTTAGATTTAAACTTTATGTATTGCTATACTATTGTGAATTATCTCGATTTTATATTTTTCATTAATGATCCGTATCATGGTAGAGAGGTTATGGAGATCTATGAGATGGTTTTGTGTTTGCATCGAAGTATGGTGTCATTATCAAGACACATAATTTGGGATTTTTTTCCTTCTACGCTTACATTTATGAGAGGAATTGATATTCCTAGAATTCCCTTTCTTTCGTTTTTTTTAAGTTAATCTCCCTGTTGGTGATTTTCGCTCGATAAACTCGATTCGCTTCGTTGAAATTTTCTTTTCTCCTATGCTCATTCATGTCGATCTGATTATGTTTCTACATCTGAGGATCAGTTTTCAACGATCCTCAGAAACGATACACAGATTCACAACATGTATTATTGACTGCGTCAGGATCAGTTCATCTTTAAACAGTCCAAAACTGCTACATTCTATGAATATCAAACGCTGTAAAGAGAGAAGTAGACTCTCAAAACTGTTTTCTATAATTTTTAATGGATTCGTTTGAAACCCAATTATTAGGCAAGGAGATAAAAACTCAAATAAGGGCGATTAAAATTTGGTTTTTAAAACATTTAGGATTATTTTATTTATTAAAATTTTAATATTTTAATATAACACATTAATAACTTTATTTTAAAAAAGCCCTTTGAATTTTTTACTCATGCTGTGCAGTTTTTAATTTTAAGATGCTGTTCATACCCTAGAATCAAACATGGTATATAATGACAACAGTCACAGCATTTCTAAAAAAGGAAATATTTTTTTCATCTAAATAAACCACTTTTATTAAAACTACCGCGAGTCCTCGCATTTTTAGTAAAATTTATCAGAAATTATGTTTGCATTTTAATTTATTTACTGTGACATTTATTTTATTTTTGTAACCTTAGTAAAGAAATACAAATAAATTTTCAAAACTGAGAAAATGTAACTTAATATATACAAATAAGTTAAATGATTTAATAATTGTAACTATGATGCAATGTAACCTAAGAAAACTACTTTTTATGGGCTGATGCTTATATCTAAGTAACTTTTATAGGCATTTTCCATAGAATTGTGTTTTTAAAGTTTTATGCCTCCTAAGTTCCTTGGGCAGAAATTATAATGTGGTTTAATTCAATTAAAAGGTATTTTGAAGCCACGCACGTGGCTGAAGAAAATGGAATATTTGGTAACCTAAAAAATATTTTTCGATAATTAATTCTCCCGCATTCCTTTTCACCAAATCCAAGTCCAATTTCCTCGATAAATACGATAAAAAATAACCTACGCTTGAGAAGTTCCCGTCTTAAAATGAAGAAAGCATTGTTTCACTTTTCATTAGATACTTCCTATTCCTTTTCTATCTGGGATGTTTCCATTTTCCCTGCAATCTTTTCTTTACACAAAATGAAAATCTAGCAAGAAAAAAACTGATAGTTTTATTTATTATCCTTTAAATGTTGTCATTCAATGCGTTTATGTATATTTGTTATTTTCTAAGTAAATCCACTCTTTTAATGCTTGTTTGTATTTAGATTTTCTTTACCATTAATAGAAAAAAATTTGATGTCAGAATTTAAAAGAAACAGATGCACAAAGAGCTAGTAACTTATAGAGAATCTATGCTCACTTCTACCCAGACTTGGGTGTATATAATTTGAAGTGGCTCTCTATTTGAATTTGAACCACACACAGTTTATACATGAAACAATGTTTATTGAATTCGTTGCACATATAATTGGCTTTACAGCAATAAGCATGCGTACTACTTGTATGGAATGTATAAACACAGCTTTCAAGAACAATATATTTTTATACTCACGAACAGTAAGTCAAACCAGCAGTACTGCCATGTAAACTTCTGGCCCGCTAAGCACTAGCGCAGGATAACACCTTTTCAACCTTAACCACCTCCCCCTTTTTTATTAATGACGCTGCGTGGTATTTATACTAAGCGCGTATGCCGAAATTAGCATATCTAAAGCAGCTTCTTTAATTCACTCAAAAGTTCGATTCTTGTGAATCGAATCTTGTGTATACCTTACACTGGCCTCCCTCGAAAAAAAAATTAGGTAACTGAGGTCTGAACGGCTTCAGTTAACTAATTGAAAACGCGTGCTGGTCTGACTTTTTACATAATGGGTGGCAAAGTCAAAAAAACCTTCCACACGTTATGTGGAGGAAAAACGCCACTACCATTTTACAAAACTAACCCCGAAGGGTCCAGGTGACACCATCAAACAGTGGATTTGCAGAGTTGCGGATACTGGGCTGGCCAACTGCGCCCTAAAAAACTTATTTTAATTTAAAATTGTCAACACAATTGCACAGCATGACATTTCTTGAGTGTTTGTATCTGCTCTCCCCCAATTTATAATGCACATGTGTCATGATTTGTGAAGTTAGTACATTAGTGGTTAATTGGTATATTGTGCAGTATGTATTTTTTTTCCTAGTCACTACATGTCCCCTTCAAAAATTTATAAAACAACAGTATGCCGTATTTTTTTTCAGTGGCTCACCCCTTCCCCTCAAAATTTTACACAGTATATACACTGGGGAATTTCAAACCAATTTGGTTCGGTTTTATTAAAGGGTGGGAGTTAGAATAAGAAAGTTGATACAAGACTTGTTCCTCATGAATGCAGCAACTTCCTTGCACCAGTCTGTCCAATCCGTGGAACCTCTCTTGACGGTCGCAGTCCTAGTAAAGGGGTTCGTTGACCGTGTGGGCATCCTTCGTGCAGCAGGTCGTTGGTCCTGAGGCGCTGGTCCGGCTTGACGATGGACAGGAGGTCTCTTGGGAGGAGGCCAACCTTGCTGGGCGGCAGAAATCTTCCGTTTCCTGTACTTATGCAAAGGAACTTCAAAATTGTCATTCTTCCTTTTGATAACCTTGTGTACCTTATCAGCGACGCATTCATCCTTTGATGGAGTTTTTGTAATGCACACTTTACCTTTCTTCGTACTTTTGCTTGTATCGGTATTAGATTTTAATGCAGATTCTATTTTGTCAAATTTACTGGCTTTATCTCTCTACTTGTGTCATATTTTTCAACAAACTGACTCTGTTTTTGGTATTGGTGCTTATGCAACTTCTTGTTTACCGCCTTAATTACTTCAGTATTTGCAGTTTTAATGCTGGAACCTGAAGGCGCTTTTTCACGTTTTTTATCCCCTTTTAACTTTAGTTTTATCCTCTTTTGACGAAAAAGTCCCTTTGAAACTTGCGACATCAGAATCGTTATCATTTATATTCGTTAACACTGCTTCAGTTTTAGGAAGATTAAGCTTTTCGTACTGGTGCGTTTTAATGCAACCTGCGTCTATAACTTCCGAAGCATCAGCTAAACTACTTACAGTATAACTCTGTGTCAACTTTTCATCCTGACTCTCAGTATGGTTTTCATGTACTTTATTTAAAACCATATTATCAACCTGGCATACACAATCCTCATTCGGATGGAAACTTGAAATAATATCATCATTTCCTAGCGAGTTCCTACTATCGTTTAAAGAATTTTTATTGTCGTCAACTAATAAGTATTCACTAACTTCCGTAACGCATACTTCGTCATCTACTAAATTTCCTTCATTAACAGATGTGTGAATATCATCTAAAATATCAGGTATAGCATCAATAATATCAGGTATAGCATTAATAGAAGTGTCAGATGATTTATTTTCTAAACCACTAGCATTAGTATCGGCACTATTTTCAGAAATTTGTACTGGAATTACCTCATCATTCCAGCTAGACTCACTTTCTTTATAAGCCACAAAAATACCCCGACTTTCACTATTCTCAAAATAATGATTACTGCTCGGACAAAATAATACATTTGACCACACAGTTTCAACAGGTTGAACCATATCATGTGAATCAACTTGCCAGTGCAAGTAAGGTGCTTCCATATTATTTTCTTTAAGTGCACTAATTTCATTATAACGCCGTGCGCTTCTACTATTTTGCCTGCGGTACTGCTTACGCTGCTGGTTTGAAACTCGCGAAAAATTTTGGCGTGGCTGTATAAAACTTCTCGTACCTGAATGACGGTGAGGGGTAGCGAAGAAATGTCTATTGTCATATTTAGCTAAAGCTTGAAGGAGGGTAACCTTGCTTGTAATTGTTTGATTATCTAAAAAATCTTGAACACTTGGCTTCAAACGTTGGATAACTATTTTTAAGATTACCGCTTCCGTTACCCCTTCTAAATATTCCTCACACTTGGAAATCTTTTCCGTAGCAAAATCTAACGCAGACTGACCTTCACGTTGCCTTAGCGAATAAATTTCCGCTTCAATTTCACTTTGATTAAAGGTCTTTGGAAAAACACTAAGAAACTGTTGCTTGAATGACAAATAGTCAAAAATCAGATTACTGCTTTGCATACACGTGTACCACTGAAATGCACTACCTCTTAAAGCGGCTAGAGCAATTTTAAGTTTATCCCCCTCTGGGGTGCATTGTTGCTGAAAGTAATGCTCAATTTTCTTTAGGAATTGGCTTGAGGGGCCGCTATTGAAGGTGGCTTCGAATGGCGCAAAATGCTGAACCATAATTACCCGAGGAAAATTTCCAGCAGGATTTTGTTCTACAACACTCATTTTTAAATAGTATATAAGTACTTGCAACAATTTTATCAATATAAGTACACAGTACACAGTTTTTAATTTCAAATATGTTGTTCGTTATAAATGTAACGAGAACAACCAGGGTATATATATCTTTCGGGCGCCAATATAGAGATTCTATGCTCACTTCTACCCAGACTTGGGTGTATATAATTTGAAGTGGCTCTCTATTTGAATTTGAACCACACACAGTTTATACATGAAACAATGTTTATTGAATTCGTTGCACATATAATTGGCTTTACAGCAATAAGCATGCGTACTACTTGTATGGAATGTATAAACACAGCTTTCAAGAACAATATATTTTTATACTCACGAACAGTAAGTCAAACCAGCAGTACTGCCATGTAAACTTCTGGCCCGCTAAGCACTAGCGCAGGATAACACCTTTTCAACCTTAACCACCTCCCCCTTTTTTTATTAATGACGCTGCGTGGTATTTATACTAAGCGCGTATGCCGAAATTAGCATATCTAAAGCAGCTTCTTTAATTCACTCAAAAGTTCGATTCTTGTGAATCGAATCTTGTGTATACCTTACACTGGCCTCCCTCGAAAAAAAAATTAGGTAACTGAGGTCTGAACGGCTTCAGTTAACTAATTGAAAACGCGTGCTGGTCTGACTTTTTACATAATGGGTGGCAAAGTCAAAAAAACCTTCCACACGTTATGTGGAGGAAAAACGCCACTACCATTTTACAAAACTAACCCCGAAGGGTCCAGGTGACACCATCAAACAGTGGATTTGCAGAGTTGCGGATACTGGGCTGGCCAACTGCGCCCTAAAAAACTTATTTTAATTTAAAATTGTCAACACAATTGCACAGCATGACATTTCTTGAGTGTTTGTATCTGCTCTCCCCCAATTTATAATGCACATGTGTCATGATTTGTGAAGTTAGTACATTAGTGGTTAATTGGTATATTGTGCAGTATGTATTTTTTTTCCTAGTCACTACATGTCCCCTTCAAAAATTTATAAAACAACAGTATGCCGTATTTTTTTTCAGTGGCTCACCCCTTCCCCTCAAAATTTTTACACAGTATATACACTGGGGAATTTCAAACCAATTTGGTTCGGTTTTATTAAAGGGTGGGAGTTAGAATAAGAAAGTTGATACAAGACTTGTTCCTCATGAATGCAGCAACTTCCTTGCACCAGTCTGTCCAATCCGTGGAACCTCTCTTGACGGTCGCAGTCCTAGTAAAGGGGCTCGTTGACCGTGTGGGCATCCTTCGTGCAGCAGGTCGTTGGTCCTGAGGCGCTGGTCCGGCTTGACGATGGACAGGAGGTCTCTTGGGAGGAGGCCAACCTTGCTGGGCGGCAGAAATCTTCCGTTTCCTGTACTTATGCAAAGGAACTTCAAAATTGTCATTCTTCCTTTTGATAACCTTGTGTACCTTATCAGCGACGCATTCATCCTTTGATGGAGTTTTTGTAATGCACACTTTACCTTTCTTCGTACTTTTGCTTGTATCGGTATTAGATTTTAATGCAGATTCTATTTTGTCAAATTTACTGGCTTTATCTCTCTACTTGTGTCATATTTTTCAACAAACTGACTCTGTTTTTGGTATTGGTGCTTATGCAACTTCTTGTTTACCGCCTTAATTACTTCAGTATTTGCAGTTTTAATGCTGGAACCTGAAGGCGCTTTTTCACGTTTTTTATCCCCTTTTAACTTTAGTTTTATCCTCTTTTGACGAAAAAGTCCCTTTGAAACTTGCGACATCAGAATCGTTATCATTTATATTCGTTAACACTGCTTCAGTTTTAGGAAGATTAAGCTTTTCGTACTGGTGCGTTTTAATGCAACCTGCGTCTATAACTTCCGAAGCATCAGCTAAACTACTTACAGTATAACTCTGTGTCAACTTTTCATCCTGACTCTCAGTATGGTTTTCATGTACTTTATTTAAAACCATATTATCAACCTGGCATACACAATCCTCATTCGGATGGAAACTTGAAATAATATCATCATTTCCTAGCGAGTTCCTACTATCGTTTAAAGAATTTTTATTGTCGTCAACTAATAAGTATTCACTAACTTCCGTAACGCATACTTCGTCATCTACTAAATTTCCTTCATTAACAGATGTGTGAATATCATCTAAAATATCAGGTATAGCATCAATAATATCAGGTATAGCATTAATAGAAGTGTCAGATGATTTATTTTCTAAACCACTAGCATTAGTATCGGCACTATTTTCAGAAATTTGTACTGGAATTACCTCATCATTCCAGCTAGACTCACTTTCTTTATAAGCCACAAAAATACCCCGACTTTCACTATTCTCAAAATAATGATTACTGCTCGGACAAAATAATACATTTGACCACACAGTTTCAACAGGTTGAACCATATCATGTGAATCAACTTGCCAGTGCAAGTAAGGTGCTTCCATATTATTTTCTTTAAGTGCACTAATTTCATTATAACGCCGTGCGCTTCTACTATTTTGCCTGCGGTACTGCTTACGCTGCTGGTTTGAAACTCGCGAAAAATTTTGGCGTGGCTGTATAAAACTTCTCGTACCTGAATGACGGTGAGGGGTAGCGAAGAAATGTCTATTGTCATATTTAGCTAAAGCTTGAAGGAGGGTAACCTTGCTTGTAATTGTTTGATTATCTAAAAAATCTTGAACACTTGGCTTCAAACGTTGGATAACTATTTTTAAGATTACCGCTTCCGTTACCCCTTCTAAATATTCCTCACACTTGGAAATCTTTTCCGTAGCAAAATCTAACGCAGACTGACCTTCACGTTGCCTTAGCGAATAAATTTCCGCTTCAATTTCACTTTGATTAAGGTCTTTGGAAAAACACTAAGAAACTGTTGCTTGAATGACAAATAGTCAAAAATCAGATTACTGCTTTGCATACACGTGTACCACTGAAATGCACTACCTCTTAAAGCGGCTAGAGCAATTTTAAGTTTATCCCCCTCTGGGGTGCATTGTTGCTGAAAGTAATGCTCAATTTTCTTTAGGAATTGGCTTGAGGGGCCGCTATTGAAGGTGGCTTCGAATGGCGCAAAATGCTGAACCATAATTACCCGAGGAAAATTTCCAGCAGGATTTTGTTCTACAACACTCATTTTTAAATAGTATATAAGTACTTGCAACAATTTTATCAATATAAGTACACAGTACACAGTTTTTAATTTCAAATATGTTGTTCGTTATAAATGTAACGAGAACAACCAGGGTATATATATCTTTCGGGCGCCAATATAGAGATTCTATGCTCACTTCTACCCAGACTTGGGTGTATATAATTTGAAGTGGCTCTCTATTTGAATTTGAACCACACACAGTTTATACATGAAACAATGTTTATTGAATTCGTTGCACATATAATTGGCTTTACAGCAATAAGCATGCGTACTACTTGTATGGAATGTATAAACACAGCTTTCAAGAACAATATATTTTTATACTCACGAACAGTAAGTCAAACCAGCAGTACTGCCATGTAAACTTCGTTATATAACGATCCCGTTATATAACGAACTCCCGGATATAACGAACGAAAATTTTAATCCCGCCGTTTCCCTATATTTAATGTTAATTTATCCTTTTATAGCGAACCTCTGAAATTTTAATCGACTATAATGAACCTTTTTTACAGTCGACTAATGAATTATTTTATTTATTTTTTATTTTAAAACTTTTTAAGAGTGTTGAAGATACCACGAATTGAAGAAGCAAAGGATGTTGAAGAAGAAGATGATGAAGATTTACCTATCGCGATGCAGATAGAGAAGCCCAAAATTTCATCATTCTCAGATTGTAAACATGCAATTGTTTGAATCATATGAAAATTTGACTGATGAAGATATTGTAGAAGAAATTATAATGAATCGTTCTGAAATCGAAGATTCTGAATCTGATGCTGATGATGAAGAGCACATAAATGACGAAATCCCCATCATCTCAGATGCTACATCAGCGATGCGTGTAATTAATAAGTTTTTGTCTACACACAAACAGTGGAAGAAAGAGTGTTGGAGTCATTTGATATATTGGGCAAAGCAATTCATAAAATGTGTTTTGAAATCGGCATCATGTCAGCAGAAGATTACCGATTATTTTTGTATCAAAACAGTGAGCAACAATTAAAGGTAAAATGAACTTATTTCCATTTGTCTTTATTTTTAGTTAATTTAATTAGTATTGTGTCAGTTTAATGTAATCAATTTTAGTCAATGTTTAAGGGGACAGTGGACTTTCAAAATTGTGAAATTTGTCCAAAAATTCGATTTTTTTATTTTATTGAATTGTGAAACTACGGACGAGTAGGAATGTGTTGCAAAAAGAATTTTTAATGTGTGTGATTACTTTCCTAGTTATAGGCATTTGTATTTAATTTAGATATTATGTGGTTACTAATAGCAATAACTTTAAATGCGTTTTTCTCAAAATAAAAATGTTCATGTCATACGAAAATTCAAACTGCTCCAGGCGCATTTCTAATTATCGTATTGCTTTGAAATTTAAGTTTTATACACTTAACTGTATATCAAATAAATTTTATTGAAAAAAATTATGCTTCGTAGCTCAGAATTTCTAAATTTCGTACTTGAAAAGACGATTTATAGGTATTTTGCGTCATAAAAATGGGTGTTTTTACTATTATTATTTTTTCTCGTTATATTTTTAATGAATGCTTAAAATGAGCAATAAGTTTCATTGTTAGTTCTATAAGGTATCATGTAAATAAAAATTACCGTATTATATGCAAAAGAAATGCGCATGGAACATTTTTAATGAGGCCAATTTTTGATATAATTAATAATTCATAATTCATAAATTATTAATATTTCATCTTTAAATTTTAACCACTTTTACATATCTATGGTACTAATCACATATTCAAATTTCAAGCAAATCCATTCAAAAAAAAAAAAAGTTAGGTTTGAAGGTCCACTGTCCCCTTAATTCATTAATGAACATTTTTAATAGATTTTATCATTTTTTTTAATACAACCTCATTGAATACACATAGCAACTAATGATTTATACATTTTGTGAACTCTAACAGTTTTCTTAACGGTTCGGATATAGCGAACAAAACCTTTGGTCCTTTAAAGTTCGTTATAACGGGGTTCGACTGTATTGATTATTACCAACACTTTAAAACCACATAGCAACCAAAGCCAATCCTCATCCTATTTCTTACCCCAAAAATTTTATCATGCTTTCTTGCTTCCCGGTCATCGATTTTACGGGCTGATAGAAAGTCCTGAGGTACGGTGAATTCTATGTTGTAGGGATTAATTACTATGCATATAATCACATATATTGTCTCTAATAGCAACTGATACAAATTCAAAAGAATCGCTCGTGGGCAAAAAAAAAATGAAACATTAGGCATCCATATGCATCGAAATATTTTTAAGAGTTATTCTTTTTCTGCTTTCCTTCAATCTAAATAATGAAAAGGTAGGAAGTAAGAAAAGCGAGTTTTTAATTCCGAGAAGGCAGGAAAATAATTGACAAAATGCATAAAAAATGTCTCCCACTGGATTGTTGCCTTTTGGGGAGACTTTTAAGTGTTGCAGTGGTTCATCGATTCCTGTAAGTGTATTGCACTTGATAATTGCAACGGACCAATGCAATTTTTAGTCAGATGATCTATGTATCTTGCCTATTTAACTGTGAAAGGGAAATTTTGAACTATTTACTCTTCGGAGCTGACTTCGTGGCGAGTCACCTTTATATTTTCTAGAAACTGAATGAATTTTTGGATGAAAACAGGACTTTGAAATGAACAAAAGCTGGTGGAGACAGTTTTTACGTTGCCGAAATGGACCAGATGGTACGAGATGTACGATTAGAGAATACAAAAACTTGTCAAATTGTTAGATATGTGAGTAAATGTTTATGATTATTATGAGAAACAATAACTTGAGGTATGATTATTTTAAATAAAATATTTAGTAAAATTATTTTGGAATTATAAATGGTTGAAAAACTTTGTTTCATTAACTATAATTTTAAATTTCATAATATGTTAATAATTATGTAACTACTATCGACATTTATTCAGCTGATATAAAAGACACGTAACAAATTTGGTTTATAAGTATTTACCTTTTATGATGTCAAAATATTAAAATGAGAGAATCACAAGCTTCGTTGATATAATAAACCTACAGCAGCTCACAGGTAAAAAAACTCTCTGAGAAGGTAATCGTAAAAATTTACCACCAAATTAATCTGGCACAGAGGACTCGTTCTTCCGTTATTTATGAAATGCTGGAAAATATGATAAAACTTTGACCTTATGAGTTATAAGTATTCATCTGAATATTTTTTATGAAAAGCGTGAATATCTGCTAACTTTAGAAAGAGACTCATATGGCACACAATATATAATAACGACAATCATTATTATTCAGTTTAAATTATGTGCGAAAATATAACGCTCTGCCGACTGTGAAATGCACGAATCTTATGAAAATTTTTACTTGCAGTGTGTTTTCCCCCTCGAAATATAGTCTATTCCAGAAATTGCTAAATTATTTAAAGATTTTTGAAAATGAATATATCATAGCTCAATCGAAATTCGCATTTTGCTTTTGCCGTGCAAAGGGGTTTAACAAGATTAATCACGTAGCAGTGGAGCAAATATGTAACTATTTTCGTGTGCTAACATACAGACTGTCGACACTGTATGTAAATCAAGTTGTTGGTAATACAGCATGCCACAATTTAGTTTGTTAGTTCCTAATTAAATAAAATACTTCTAATTTTTATGAATAGAAATTAGTACAAATATCGATGTTTGAAAATAAGGTTTGTATTATCAGTTAGAAAATAACATTTCTAAAACCTTTTAAATTATCCCTACAGTGTACAGAGATTTTTAGAATGTCAGGAAATTGGGATTTATTTTAACAGTCATTAACCATTTCTTTGAAAAAGGTATCGCGCTTATGAAGCATAACATGAAGATTGTTTGAATTCATCAATTGAGGCGTTGACCTTGAAAAGAGGGTAAGTACCAAAATTTCCGAAAAGTATTTTTCCACTGATGCAACGATTTGCTCCAAGTCTAATGGCGTTGAAAAGAAGGTGAGTGCCTAGCTCAGAATTAAACCAAACTAGCTAGGCACTTACCTTCTTTTCACCACTATAAGCCTTAGAACAAACCCTTCTATCAGTGAAAAAAATACTTTTCGGAAATTTTACACTCTTTTCAACGTGAACGCCTCAATTAACAGCGTTTGAAAAACTTGATGGCCATTTTAGACTAAGAACATTTTTATGCTGAAAACGAATAGAAAAATTACCAACAAAACTTTGTTTTTGCATGAAACTAGTTTAAAAAGTAGCTTTCTGCAAGGGTCAGAGATTTCACGTTTCGACAGAAAAAAAAAAAAAAACTGAAGGTCTCATTTCAATCTTTAATCATATTAATTATATATTTGTTATGTTTTGTTTTGAACACGACGATGCATAACATCTCAAATTCAGTAATAATGTATCACATATCACACACATACAGACACACGCATACATGAATGAGTTGCTCGCGAAATCGATTATGTCCATAAAACAAAAAGTGGTAAAACAATATACACCATTTTTTAAAATTCCTCTCAAAATACAAATTCAAATCCCCATTATAGCATTATTGTTGCAGATGTAGCTTTTATATAACGACATGTAAAATGTATAAGATAGAATATCATCAGAGTAATCGTTATCATTATTACAATATTTTCGGGAATAAGTGAGTTAATTGATTTAGAAATGAATAAAAGTAATAACATCAAATTCAGTCTTCAAATTATTTTTTTTACTACAGGAAAATGTTTTTAAACAATTGTTTAATAACTCATAAGTACTTACTTCTGCAGCAGTTAGACTGTAACTGACACATTGATTTTACTTTTTTTGTGATGAAACAGAACTAAACAATTTACCGTTATCATCAAGTACTTGCTTTTGCGTTTGAATAGCATTATTGCTACGATTTACATAAGAGTATGCAGTTTACTTAAACGGCTTCTGAATGAAGTTATTTATTATTCGATGGCCAAAAGAAAGTTGTCATTTAGTGGTGCTAATACTTATTATTTGGGAAATTTATTTTGAATATAAAAAGTTAGGAGTCAATCAAGTGCTTTGACACAAAAAATTAAAAAGTGGACGTATTCGATTTGGCTTGTGAATGAATGATTCATATACTTAACGATTCCCCAATTATTTTTGGTGCTGCCATCTTTTGAGTGCGATTAGAAGTATGTCATTTTATCATAAATTTTATAATTTTTGAGCACAAATTTCATACTGTAGTAATTTTTCTAATGATTAATATCCATTCCTCTTGGACCAAACAAAAGGTTCGTCTAAGAGGAATATTACATATACAATTGCATATCCAAGATCAATATTACATGGCTTAACTGACGTGATTGATTCAAATGTTTAACAATTCCGGATTATTTTTGGTGCTGCCATCTTTTGAGTGCTATTAGAAACACGACTATTTATCATAAATTTTATAATTTTTGGGCACAAATTTCATACTCTTGTAATATTTCTAATGACTCATATCCATTCCTCTCGGACCAAGCAAAAGCTTCGTCTAAGAAGATTACTACATGTACGATTCCATATCTAAGAGGAATACTACATATTAAATGGTTTAAGTGACGCGATTGATTTATCTAACAAATTGACGTGATTTGATGGCTTCCATATCTTTATTATTAACAGCAATGCGAAATGAGAAGACGTACAGTGAGTTTTGTTTAAATTATACTATGCTAGAATTCTTAAACTTTTTAAAGTAAATGAGAATACTCCTGAAAAAGTCCATAAGACAGAATACACACTTATGGACCTAATTTTTAATCACTTTTTCTGAATTGTGATTGAAGAAAAAAGATTATTTTAATGCATAGATTTTTAAATATATATATATATATATACTAGCTGTACCCGTCCCGGCGTTGCTCGGGTAATGTAATTACCAATTTTTTAGTAGCCTTAACCCTTTGTTAATGGGCGTCGCTGTCATCCTTTTCCTCACCACGATACATTATTTTACCCATATAAATTTAATCCTTTCTGGCACATTTTGGCAAAATTTTTGACATAGGATTACTAATCGAATATCACTGCAATAGTAATCGATTTCCTTGAAAGCGAATATATCACATCCTCCACATGCTGAAATTCTTTGAAATCTTTATAGATTTTTTCCACAAATACACCACAAATTATATGATATTAACTAAGTGCTGGCCAAAAAAATTACGGCATTACTAAATGTGATTTTTTAATCGATTATCACTGCAATAGTAATCGATTTCCTTTAACCACCGAATCCCTCATAGAAAACAAACGCCCCAACACATCACGTGCATGACGTCGAAAAACTGGTTTTTCTCCTATTTTACCTTCGTCCGGAAATGAAGAACGAAATCTCCAAAATGAGATTTCTCGCAAGAGTTTCCGAATCATAAAATAAATTATTAAAAAATAACTACAATTTGTAAATTAATTTTGGTTCTGGCTTTCGAAACTGTGATGTCTAGGGTCTCTGAGATAAAAATTTCGTAAAAATGTAACGACATTTACGTATCGATTCGACAATTTGGAAAAAAGGGTCACGGACAAAATCGCGTTTTTTTCCGAAAAACGGGTGCGTACAGGCGATCGAAAAAAATCACAATTAATCGATAAATTAAGACAGACAATTTTAATTGTGATTTCCGTATAGTGTCATCTTTCCCGTATAGGCTCGTCCGAAAAAAAAAATTCTTGGACGGATACGTTAGGATTTACGGGGCTTTTACTCGTCCGGGAGCTCCAAATCGCGACTAAATATTTAATTACGGAAAATCTAATTAAAAACTCGAAAAAAGGGCTTCGAGGTGCATAATGAGACCTCGGGAAGCATCTTCGTGTCGAATCTCAAGACTGTCCGACCTACCGTCTTTGCGCTGCCCCGCGAGCAGACAAAAACTCGGTCACACACACACAGACTTTGCCTTTTATATATAAAGATATATATATATATATATATATATATATATATATATATATATATATATATATATATATATATATATATATATATATATATATATGTATGTAATATCAGCACTAAGGCGGGGGCGAAGCTCAACAGGCATGAAAATCTTAGCCTGTCGGATCCGGGATGTAGTCGAAGTGGCTTGGAATGGCTGGGATGAAGAAGAACTAATTGGAATCCATACCAGAAGGAAGAGGCAACTGGTTGATAACATTGTCTTTATTTCCGAAGCAGTTTCGTGGCTGGACATTATTTGGACGGTATTACAGACATCTTAACTCCACGGATACCGAGGAAAAGGGCCCGATCGCACCGACAACGCAAAGCTTTGCGGCAATACGGGCATTAAAACGCTACATTTTGCCAGGCCAGAGCGAAACACACAAAAGACTACGAGGCGCGAAAATCTCTCGCCCGAGTACGGGTCTATACAACTTCTAAAGCCGGCCACTCACGTAGACTTCCGTCATCTGTGATGACGGGCTTTTGGTATCTGAGGCACCAAAAGTCTCCGTCAGTGGGGTGTCTTGGTGAGACGTCAGATGATAAAAATGTTGTGTCTGGAATTTCAGTCCAGACCCAATTCCTGGCGCCAGAAGTCTCCGTGAGTGGGGTACTGTACGCTAGATACCAGGCGCCTGAAGGTTAGCCAGCAGTTTACCGCATGTTTGGAACATAATGGAAGCTGAAAAATTATTCTTTAATCCCGAATTTTTAATATCGTTCATTGAACTGTATAGAAAATTACCGTGCCTATGGAAGGTTAAATCAGAAGATTATTCCAATAATATTTTACGGCAAGAGGCATGGGAAGATTTAGCGAAGTTTTCCCAAAAAATCAATCCAAGTGCGGATATATCTTGGGTTAAAAAAAGGTGCACTCCATGAGGGGATCATTCCTCAAAGAAATGAAAAAAATTGCGGCGTCTTCCAAGAGCGGGGCAGGTACGGAGGAGTTATATAAACCCAAGTTGTGGTACTATGAGCACCTACTATTTACGAGAAGCGAGGAAACTATAAGGCAATCTTCAAGAAACGTTGAAGACATGAATGAAGATTTGATAGACGATTCTTTTTCTGTTCCCGTAGAATGTGCAATGCCAGGAGAAAACCCAACTAATGTCACAGAAAACGTAATATTTCCAATAATTATTTTTAATACAATTTTTTTATCATGGTTAGTCAGGCACTTTTATGAATAAACAATTTTTCAAATAAATAAGTAAATAAACAAAATTAAACTTATTACAAAATGTCATTTATTTCAAATTTTTCTAAATATTTAATTTTTTTTAATTTTTGTAATATTATTTGTTTAAAAGCGGGGAGATCACCTTTGCTCTAACAAAAATGCACTGATTTTACTACCAAGCTTAATGTGTTGTCAAACAGTTAATTTGTAATTAATTTAAACCATTTTTTTAGAGTGAAATGTACAAAGCTTTATCTAAAAGAAAACAAAAGCAGAATTATTGGGAGATTATTAGAAATTATTCTATATGAAACAAAAGTTAATGTTTTATGAATAATGAATACACTGCGTGCAGATTTTTTTTTTTAAATATGAGATATATATATTAAATTATTTGTATGTATTCTATCCGTAGGTAATATTTTAATCTACACCTAAAATAACTACCCTATTTCACATAAATATATTTTTAAAACATTCACATAATTATATATTTGTAATATATATTTTAAATATATATTATTCACATAAATATATATTTAAAAGCATCGTAATGTACAAGAAATATCATAAAATGTTTTTTAAAAAAAATGCTGTAAAATTTAATATTATGTACTTGCGTAAATTTAGGTGGAAATTATATAAACATACTAGATATCTTGTATGCAAAATTTTAGCAATTTGTGACCATTAGTTTTGAAGAAATAGTGCGCACAAGTTTGAAAAATAAGTTTTCAGAAAAAGCCATTTAAAGTTTGATTTTCTAAAAATCACTGTACTATTAGCTTTATACATTTGGCCATAAAATCGGTTCTAATTGTAGTATCGACTTCATTTTTTTTTAAGATTTCTTATATTCCATTCTTTAAAATTAAATATAAATAACAATTTAGATATATAATTGAATAATGAAGAGGGTAGTATGGATTTGGAGAGCCACGTTGAATAAATAACTGATGCAATACGACAATTATTATTATTGAGTAAACATCTTTATTTTTTAGTTTATTAAATGTATTAATTAATAAAAAGAAAAAGTAAAGAAAATGGTATAATTTTATAAAATTGTATTAAATCATGAAGTTTTGCCAACTCACTGTGCCGATGTTATTAAAATAACATCGAACTGAGCTAAATCGGGCATCACGAATGGGCGAAGGCAGGTGGACGAGACGGAAAATATCCGACGCCTCAGACACCGAGAGTCCCCGTGAGTGGCTGATGCCAGGTATCCGAGGCGCGAAAATTCCCGCCGTCCCAGATGACGGAAGTCTACGTGAGTGGCCGGCTTAATTCGCCAGAAACGGACACGTGATTAAGTCACGTCATATGGGGTGATGGTTTTCGAATAATCCACGCCGTTCGCGTTATATAACTCTTATATAAGCTTTGGCCACACGTGCCTTAGGGGAAAAACTAATAAATTACTTCGGTTTGGATTTAGGTAGAAATAAAGAAAGAGGGACGGTGTCCTATTGCGTTAGGATGAAGAATTTAGATTGGAGTTTTAATAATAAAAGGTTTGAAATTTACTCCATATATATATATATATATATATATATATATATATATATATATATATTAGGAAGAGAAAATTTTAAAGTTGTCATTAATTTATATTAATCCTCCTTTAAGAATGAAAAAAATGATTTTAGTGAAATGAAATTAAAAAAAACAGTTATAGCTAGAATCATGCAGTTAATAAACAAAACCTTTTGTACTCCAGAAAAAGGCAAACAGAGAGTTAATAAAATTTTGAAAGATGTTTTAGAAAAGAAATCATCGTGGTGAATTGTGGTTTGAAGAAATTCTTGATCAAAAATGCTGAAATCAGAAAATATTTCAAATGAAACTTGTGAAAGTTTCAATGAATGAATTGTTAATTCAGGTGGCATTTTCCCTTGTTATTTAAAAAAACCCGTGTAAACTCATTCACATCTGTGTTTTCCTCGTGTTTTATTAGCGGAAAGGAAACAAGCGATAAAAAAGAAAAATATATATATATTGAAAACTGTATTTTCTCTTTTAATGCCAGTTTTAAAATACTATAAAAGATTCATTTATGAAGATAATAACGAATCTGCTGTTTGACAGTGGAATTTGAATATTCAAATATTTGAAAAAATCAAAGTAAGGGAAAAACATTATAGATGGCAGACCAAACGTATGGCAACAGAGGCGAAATGCTTTTCTTATTTTAGTGCTGCCATCTTTTGCAGTCTTATAGAACTGCAACAACCTTCTTAACAAATTGTTCATTAAGTGGCCTATTTCAAATTAAGTGGCCTTAATTCTCGTTAACCTTACTAAAGTAGTTAAAAAACCACATAAACTAGTATTATGTCCTTATTTAATTGCTTACTCGAAATGTATAATATATTATACACACACACACACACACACACACACACACACACATATATATATATATATATATATATATATATATATATATATATATATATATATATATATATATATATATATATATATATATATATATATACATTATTGTTACTTTTACGCACCTTATATATTTGAGGGTGGTTATTTATATTATGAATGATTTAGTACTTATTCAGGTGTAGATGTCATGTTAAAACGTTGCTCATTAGATTTATTTTGCCATAATTTTTTTTTTCTTAAGCAACTTTGTATATCGATTCGATTTAAAAAAAGTATTTAAAATTAATACTTAAAAATAAATGAAATACGGATTAACTTATGCATTAATTTAACTCCTTTTTATATTTCGCCCATTACCGAATTGGTGGCAGTTTTGGTGCTCCTGTTTATAGATTTTAATTTACTCGCTTAAATGAAACAACTGTTTCGATTTTTTATGCTCTTTGAAAGTACACTATGAATCGGAATATGCTGGGAAAACAGAGTTATAAAATTATAAAAAGACTGAAAAAAAATTAGGATAGTTAATCTAATTTTTGTCTCCCATATACAGGTGGTTATCAAAATAATGGAAACACCTATCGATATTAGCGGTGTTTATGAATGTGCTTCGTATTCCTTAAAAAACAAGTCTGGCAACTTATATTTTTTTATATAATATAGTTTATGTAGTATTCTACTGTCAGTAATGAAGCTAAGGGCATCGTGCTTTTGTTGGGAATAGCGTAAAATGTAAAACCTTGCAGACCTTGTAAGAAGGGCAAATTGTTGGAGAGCGTTTAAATTGGAGTATCTGTTACTGCAACCCCAGGCTAATGGGTGTTTTTCGAGCTATGTTATCGAAAGTCATGATAGCATACAGAGTGCACGGAAAAACATCCTTTGCCAAACAGAACAGTGGACGAAAGGCAGAGCTGAGTGAAAGAGACGCATGAGGTATTGAAGCGGATTGTGACATGAAGAAAGAAAACAACTCCAACCAAAATGACCGAAGAGCTTAATCTGCATCTCCATGTTCCGTTATCAACCATTAGAGGTTGAAATGAACTTCACAAACAAAGAATTTACGGAAGAGTAGCTATTCCCAAGTCACCTGTAATATATGCTCATACAAAATATTGTCCACGATGGTGCCACGACCACAAATCCTGGTCGAGTAATATGTCGAGAAACGGCATTTTGCCGACGATTCATTGTTCACATTGTTCCTCGCAACAGGACGTGCGTATGTCTGGAGAACACCTACACAAGCGTAATATTCTGGATGTCTCATCTCAACTGTCAATCATGGAGGTAGATCAAACAGGATTTGGGATGACATCTCATGGTTCTCTACAGGCCCTATTGTAATCCTAAAAGGGAGATTGAATGGGAAGGAGTATATCGAAATTTTAGCTCACTTGTCCATCCTATGGTGCAAACATTGTTTCTTGCAGGAGATGGCGATCTCCAGGATGATAATCACCCTATACATACAGCTAAATCTATCAAGTATTGGTTTAAAGAGCAAGAAAAAGAAGTCAAATATCTTTTCATGCTCTGTACAATCCCCTCAACTATAAATCATCCAACCACTGTGATCTGTATAAGCGGATAGTGCCAGGTATCGATATCCACCACAGCATCTCTACAGGAATTTTCATGATTTTTCCCCGAAGAATAGTATAATATATTCTTAACCACTATTCATGACTTGCAATGATCCAATTCCAAGGTGAATCAGGTGGTATTACATGACAAAGGTGATCATGGGCCGTATTAATAAAGGTTTTCATGATGTTTCTTAGTGTTTCCATTATTTTGATAACCACCTGTAAATATATATATATATATATATATATATATATATATATATATATATTTATTTATTTATTTATTTATTTTTTTATTTATTTATTTATGAAATATAAAAGCTGATATGCTATGCGATGAAAATTCTCCTTTCCAGCAGGATAGTTATCCCAGATTTCTTTCAATACCATAGTCTGTGGGTCTAAGGGTCACTTAGAGTATAAGCATTCAGTAATTCAGAATAAGCTCTAAACTGCAGGACTTTGCATGTATAGATCTCGGGTGCAAAAAAATAGCAGTACCTCCCAAACGCATGCCATTTAAAATAATCTAACTTATCATTTTTTGGCCCAAAAAATTTTACACGTTGGGTAATGATAAGATATTTCAATCGTATTAATACAGGGGATTTCAAAAATGTGTTTTTTTACTCGAAATCAGCAAACAAATGTTACTGTATATTTGTAATGTCTCTGTATTGAAGATTTCGTGTTTGGCAAACTTTGACACAGAAAAAAATATTAATAAATATGAGCAGTATTGCAATAATACTAAACGAAATCAATTTTACATCTTTGGTTAATTTAAAAAGTATTAAAGTATGTCATTGTTGTACATATTAAATAAAATTTTACAAATTTTAACCCGTTAAAAGCAATGTGTTGTAAATAAATAAACGCTTACTCTTAGAAATAAATCAAATGCCCTTTATTGCATTTATTTGTCAAAAATAAAACACAACAAAATGATTAAAGGTACGTAAGTATACATTGAACGAAATTCATTTAAAAGTATTCAACATTCAAGCATTCTATGCTGAAATTTATATAATGCAGAGTAAAGAAGAATTCACACATTTAACATTTTACATTATTAATATAAACAGAAAACACTGTGTTGTAAATAGTAATCAAATGATATGTATATAGACAGTTCACATCTATACTTGATAAGCTCTCTTTTTCCAGAACGACTATGTTTTGGTTTAAAAGCTTGATAATGTTAACTGATCTTCCTCAAAAACAAAGCTTTCATGTGATTGACATGCAAGAAGCGGAGGGAAAAAATCTCCCGATGATTATGTGGGTTGATGAATCACCCGTTCCTTGTCTTAAGTCCATAATTAGTCGTCCTGAAGCAGGCACGCGATAAGTCCTGCTACTAGAATATCAGTCGCGCTGCTGCCACCTCCACCGCCGAACAGACCCTGGAAGATATGCATGGCCTGGGTGGACTGAATAGCGAGAGAAACGAGCATAACGATGACAACAAGAGATGCTGCTTGGCTGTTCATTATGCTTTTTTTCCCCCTTTGAATATTCCAACAAGTGAAAAATACCACCTAAAAGGAAAAAGTAGAAGATGGATAATTTCCTCGATAAAAATCATAAAACATACACGATAGCTTAAAACAAACTTTACTTAAGTATTATTTTGTGTATCGTATTCTTTCAAGTCTTTTCCAAAGATAACTAATGGAGTTTATGCATATAAGGTGTTGCTTGCGTGTATATAACGCTTAATTTTATTTTAACAACCAACTTATTTGAAAAAAGATGAAAATGAATAAAAATTGTCCCTGTACAGAGAATAAACCTAATAAAGAAAGCCAAAAATAAACATTTCTGTAACCTTTAGCTTACGAGGCCCATTTTTTCGATTCCCTCATTAGAAAAGGAAATCTCGAACACCCTTTGTAAGATCGGCCGTTAGGAGGGTTTTATTTATTTATATATATATATATATATATATATATATATATATATATATATATACGAGGGTAATTTTTTAAGTAAGATCCGTTTTGTAATGGGGTAAGGGAAACTTTAGTTATGAACGCAAATTGTATCACAAAGTAAAATATGAACATTTTTTTCACTTTTCGACATAGTCACCATTAACATTTAAACATTTGTCAAGTCGTGTCACCAGCTTTTGGATCCATCATCAAAGAACTCTGCCTCCTGACCGTTAAACCAGTTAGTAACAGTTTCTTTGAACATGTTATCATTTTCCAAGCGCTTTCCACCAAGAAATTCCTTAAGTTTTGGAAACAGATGAAAATATGATAGTGCTAAGTCAGGGCTGTATGGTGAATGATCCAGTAATTCCCAATGAAAATTGTCCAGTTGTGTCTTTGTTGTTGCCGCAACGTGAGGCCGAGCTTTGTCGTGAAGCAGAACGACGCCGCTAGAGAGCAGTCCCCGCCGTGGATTTTGACAATTTTCATTGGGAACTGGATCATACACCATACAGCCCTGAGTTAGCACTATAAGACTTTCATCTGTTTCCAAAACTTAGGGAATTTCTTGGTCGAAAGCGTTTGGAAAATGATGACATGTTGAAAGAAACTGTTACTAACTGGTTTAACGGTCAGGCGGCAGAGTTCTTTGAGGATGGATACAAAAGCTGGTGACACGACTTGACAGATGTATAAATGTTAATAGTGACTATGTTGAAAAGTGAAAAAATGTTCATATTTTAGTTTGTGATTCAAATATCTCTCTCTCTCCGTAAGGAAAAGGTCCCCGTAAGGAAAAGGTTAACTCGGGTGTATATTCCAACCGTTAAAAAGCCCATCTGTAATAGATATAAACATCCCGGAAAGTTACTAAGGCTAACATGTCAATTTCATGTCAATTTCTTTTCGAATTCAAAGGAGGATATAGTTAGAGATTGTCCCCGAATCACTTACTTCGCTATCGTCTGAAGCCGACTAAAAGTGTACAAGTTTACCTGGACACATAAATGCTAAACTTATTTGAATTTAAAAGAATTTTAAACTTTGAATGTACAGTACTTATTTTTTAAATTTAAATTTAATTATTTATTTACACGAAAAGTTCTCAATATTTCTGACAAAGTTTATTTCGAATCTTTTTATTGTAAGAGCTTTTAAATGCATAATTTCAAGTTTTAATTAATGCACTTTTTCAATAGAATTTGCTTTAGATGAAAACTGCAAACATACCGTAATTTTATCAGCTTTTTAAAAATCGTTAGATCAACAACAAGGTGACTGCCTACGTTGAAAATGTCATTTTTTGACTATTTTGGTCGATTTTATTTTTTTACAAGAATCGTGTAATTCAATCTTGTCTCTTATCAAAACAGTTTTGATTTTCATTCTACATCAGTTAGAAGGAGATTTATAGCTATTTTAAAATCATCGTCTGCTACAAAATTGCAGTGACAAACAACTTTAAAAGCGTTTTTCTTAGAATTATGATTTTTAGCCCAAGTCTCTACCGTTATCATGATATCTCACATAATCTATATATATAAAACAGTTCCATGACTGACTGACTAACTGTCTGACTGACTCACATACAACGCACAGACCAAACCGCTGGACCTAAAGGGCTGAAATTTTGCATGGCTCTTCTTATAGTGTATTGGTGCACAAAGAAAAAAATTTGAAAAATTCTTAGATTTTTTTAAATTAAATTTTTAAGCTGTTTTAGTAACTGTTTTTAAATTGGCATTTAAAATAATAATTTGAAGGTTATAAAATTTATATCACGAGAAAGATCATAAAAATTCAATTAAAATGAAATCTTTTTCGAATCTTTACCTCCATTTCTTGATTTTTGGAGAAATTTTAAAGATTAATTTTTAGAATTTAATTTATTAAATTTGATCCCGTGATTTATTTTTCTGGTACTTTAAATAGATTTATCGTCACGTGCATAACAACGAAATAAACGAAAAAGAATTTTTTTTCTTGCTAATGCGGCAGACGATTGGACATTATCCAAAAGAATATTAAAGTACAATAAAAGATATTATGTTCCTCAAACTGTACTATATTAACTGTACTATATTCTTTAGTATGTCCTATTAGATTTAATTTGAATATTTTCTTCTACATTGTTTTGTCTATAAAAATATCCCTTACGATTTTTTTATAAATATATTTTTTGTTTTTTTTACATCAATTGTATACATTGATCGTCGTACTTATTATAAATAAATAAATTTATATATATATATATATATATATATATATATATATATATATTAATTGCATATATTGTTCGTTGTATTTAATTTGAATGTACTCCGTAGCGAAGTGCGGGTTTTCAGCTAGTAGTGCTCATAATTTTATAAAATTTTCAGGAAATGTTTTAGATGCTATTGTCAATGAAATGACGCACAATAATTGATGTATAATAAATAGTTTTTTGTTTGGGGCTGTTTTTATAAGGAATGGAATGACGAATGGGGGAAAATTTTCATATTGGAACATAAAATTGTCGGTATTATTTTTTAATTTTAAAATTTCTCTTAGATTGTGGGTCATTTTGAAGATAACTGTCATATGTATAATGTTTGAGAACGAAATTAAAATTGTAGCATTAGAATTTTTGTTCAAAGTGATAGGAGTTTTAGCTAAATTTCATTAAAAATTGCTTCAAATTGACCAATTTATAAAAAAAAGTATGGTATTTAAGGCAAGTTTTTGTTTATTTTTTAATTTTTAAATGCTATTTTACCATAAAAGACCAAAAAAGCCTTAAAAAACCCGATTTAAAAAAAATTGGCTCCGAACTTAGGCAGTCACAGTAAGTACAATGGACTATGCTATTTTACTCGTAGGCATGCAGTTGTGAATTCCCAATTTACTATATTCAGTTGTTGAAAACCGTCAAAATAAGCTCCAAGAAATATTTAGTATGAACAAAATTATGTTGAAGAATATTTTTATCAATGGGTTGTACAATTTAAACTTGAAATTTAAAATCCTGGTTGCATGTGATTGACCAAAAAATAATTGGAAGCCAGCTTATAGGTCATCCTTGTTTAAAAGTACACAATAGAAAATTCTCTACAAGTATGATGCAATTTTTTAATTCGACCGTGCAACCGTTAAGGCTGCTATGTACCAACCCCATTGGATTCGCTCACCTCAATGTTAACCTATGGAGAAAATTTGTCCACGGATTGCCAACTTGGATTAAATTTTTTAAAAAAAATTGTACTCCGTCCATAGAGAAAGAAATTTTACATTTGTGTATATTTTTCGTTATTTAAAAAAATGCAATTAATATTTTAAAATTTAAATTATTCGGGAAAAAATCTGGTATAGTGTGTTTTAAACGCTCATTAATTCCTTCGGTGTACGAAGTTTATAAAAGGAATGCTGTAGCGCTTTGCAGAAAAGTTCAGGCTATCTGACAATACCAATTTTATTTGATTATCAGCATTTATGTACCTGTAAATAGTTGACAAAAATATATTTTAAATAACAAATTTCGGGGCAGTGCTTAACCCCCCTATAGAGAGAGACCCATTACAATCCCTCAAAATTTCAATCCTAAGGGAGGTGAAATTCTCGAACTGTCAACTGGACTCCTCCCACCACAAGTGTCTGCAAGAACAGGAAAAGGGAAATCCGATTTTTTTTTCTTAGTACATAGCAGCCTTAAGGTTAAAAAAGTGATATTTATTTTTAGATATAAATTAAAGAATTACATGCGTTCATCACTGTCCAAGTATCAAGAAGCGTGTACTTCAACGAAGTTTTCGTTCTTGAGACTTTTTTTTATGTGACAATAAATCATATTTTCTAAATAAACTCTGTAGTTGACAAAACTATAATGACTAAAATATGTATTGCAATATAAAGCATGTTTTAAGCTACATCTAAAAGAAAGAAAAAATACTTACCTATCTCAAGTTATTCTCAAAGTAGCAACAACTGTTTGCGTTGAAAAAAAAATCGATTTGAAGCTCAATCGGTCGTCGGTTCTTTATATAGAGAAGTATCGCAATAAAGCTTTGTATAACCGTAGTTTCCGAAATAGAAATAAGAATGTCAAAAATAAAATTCAGGATCATTAAAACTAATACATTTCGCTGAAAAAATCAGTCGTCTGTGACATATTTGTAAACAGCCGTATACAAACACAAAGAGTCTCTTCATATTTCATTTTCCCCTTATTCTGTCACGAAACCACGAAAGAGATACAATTCATGTTCGAGACTTTCCTTTTTACTGACCTTACTGAGATAAACAGCTAGAAATATAGAGTTTTTTAACCTCTGTCATATCATGAATCTGAAAATCTTGCATATGTTTCTAAAAAGAATTTGAAGGTATTACCCGGGGCAATACCAGAGCAAAGCTTGTGTGTATCACTTCATCTATGATAATGAAATGCTGCAAAGAAATTTAAAGATTACAAAGTAGTATTTTTATCTGGATATCAAACCTATTACTTACTGATACAGGCTATTTCGACTTCTTTAAAAATTAATCTCGATGGAAGAATTTATATGTGAATGAATGTGTCAGCATTCTTATTTGAAGTTACAAAACCTTGACATAAAACTTTATAGATATCTACTAAATTTTGCATGATTAGTGGTTGAGTATTTATTTTATTCTGAATATATATATATATATATATATATATATATATACAGTACAAATCGTTTATAAGAACATCCAGGGGACTTTAAAAACTGGTTCTTATAATCGATAGTTTTTATATCCGATAGATAACTTAAAATTGCTGGAAATACCAAATTCATTGTCACATAATTTCCACCTGAAACATGACGTTAAAAAAAGGTTAAAAGGTTCAACTTCAATCAAGGAAAAGCACACTGCTCATTTTCCTTATTAGTATGTATTTTTGAACTTTTTCAAATACATAGTTCTAAAAACGTTAAAAAGAAAAATGAATAAAATTATGTAGTTATTATGAATGTACATACATAATGCAATATTTTGTACTTACATATTTATTCATTTTCTGAAAAATAGTCAGTAATATTTGTTTAGTTATTTTTTTTTTGTAAATAAAAATAATTTTCGGTTATCGTGACAAGTTCTTTGCGAGCTTTTTATTTATCGCATCCTTCACAAAATCGTCATTGCAAGCTAAAAATTTATTTAAAGTATTGATTGCTGAAAACATTTCTTTTAAACTCGGACAAGGAAAGTCGTTCAAAAGATCTTTTGAACTGGCACTGTCGTCAATATCATCATCTCTGCCAGAAATCTCTGCATTTACGCCTGCAACAATATCTTCATCCGTTTCATTCCCATGAGTTGCAAGAGCCAAATCTATGTCTTAATTCCTGAAGTAAATCTTGTTCAATTGGCAAATCTCGAACCCAGTCTTGAAGCGTTTCATCTCTAGAGTCTTGAGTTTAAAAAATGGGAGGATTTTCAACCCTAAGAAAACCAGCATGCAAGAAACAATTCAATTTTTTTTTTAAGATTGAAGATTTTATGGTCTTTATAACCTTCTCTTAACGTAGTCCAAACGGTTTTAATCCAGTTATCAGGAACTCCTAGTGGCACGGTGACCAGGTGATGGCCGAATGGCTAGGGCGCTGGCATTCGGTTCAGATCCTGTGGGTTCGAGTCCCACTGTTGGCATGGCTGTTTGTAGCCGTTAGGAATCAGCTTTAAACTGTTGCTCCCGGTCTAATTAGCCCTCGTGTAGCAAAAAGTTCACCATATCGCTCCAAACCAAACCTGGTGGCACGGCCTTCGATTCTCCACTGATTCTCAAGAACACAATAGAATGCCTCTCCCGAAATCTCTGGATCCGCGAAGTTGAGCAAACGAAATCATGTGTTTTAAAGAGCTTCGCAAATTCATTTGCTTTCGCTTGCAAAATCGGTCCGCTTAGGAGAATGTTGGCACTCCTTTGAATCTTAAACCATTGCAAAAGGGCTTCTTCTAGGTCAGCATGTGGACTTTTACGAAGTTTCTTAATTTTGGTCCGTTTTTTTAGATAAAAAATGGATAAAATGATTGAAGAACAACGTGCTGCTACTTCCCAAATAACATGTTCTTATAAGGGATTTATTTTTCCAAAAACATATTAATTTTAAGTCACTTAAAGCGATATGTTCTTATTAACGATGTTATTATAACCGGATTTTATATCCATCTTTACACATGAGAATTGGCCGGGAACTAATAATTCCGTTCTTTTAAGTGATATGGTTTTATAACCGGTGAGCTTATAAACAGTTTTTACTGTATATATATATATATATATATATATATATATATATATATATATATATATATATATATATATATATATATATATATATATATATATATATATATATATTTATATAGATATATATATATATTCTCCTCTATTTAACGAACCTCTATTTTGCGAACTTTTCCTTGCAACCAAGAACATTTTGTGAATTTCTTCGTAAAATAACCTCCAATTAGCGTAGTGCATTCTCTATTTAACGAACTTTTTCTTGTGATCCAATATTATTTTTTCTCCATATTTCTCAAAACATTTCTGAACATTTCAAACTTATTCCTTCTTTTAACACATTTAACACATTAGCTTTTTTTTATACCTACCGACGCGGGTTGCAGTTTGAAGAAAATACACCTGAAGGGGTTTTTGGTGACATTGCAAAGATGAGAGACATATGAGAGAAATCACTTTTTCAAACAAGAAACTCAGACAAAATTAACAGACTTTATCCATAATTAAATTTAAGGGCGCATGTGGTAATGTATGCTTAAAATTACTTCTTATAATAAATGCGATAATGTCATTAAAATTGATTAATTTTAATATAATTTTTTTAATTGAAAATACAGTGTATTCCCGGAAAATATTTTGTTTTATTCTTGTTTTCCTTGCAGATTTCTGTTTGATGGGTAAGATATATAAAACAAATAGACATTAATTTACAAAATAAAGGTGTGATCAATTACTTTTATTAATAATATTTAGTGTTTATGAATTTAAAATCTGTTTTGTTAGTTTAAAGTATTCTAAAAGGTAAATCTCCATTTAACGAATTTTCCATATAACGAACTTCTTTTCGGGATTTAGCGACTTCGTTAAATAGAGGTCAGACTGTATATATATATATATATATATATATATATATATATATATATATATATATACCCAACAAACACAGAGGCATCGGGCCGGGGCCGGATGATTCCGGCCAGCCGATTTCTCCATTGCCGGGCCGGCGCATTAGGTCAGTATCGGATCCGTCACGAGCTTGTCCTCTCGCCCGCGACTTCCCCGTCGAGTACTGGGCCGCTTCCGGTAACAATGAAGCTATCGTACATCCGACTGCTTACCTTGATTGAACCGCAAACTTCCCGTCGATGTGGACATACAGCCGCACCATTGCCGGAGGCTGACGGGCCGGTTACGGGAGCAATAATTCGTGTCGACAGGCCGTCAAATACCCATCTCGAAACCATCAAAGCGCCGTCGATCAGGGTTACTTTCCAGTGCTGGGCCATAATTGGAATTCCGACAGATTTTCTAAGTTTTTCTTAGACCCCTTCCTTTCACATGCTTTTTATTTTTATTAATGAGATTGTTTATGATAACAGTACTTAACAGTGTTTATGATAACATTTGATATACATCAGATGATGTATATCTGATATATATCTGTAGATATCAGATGTTATATATATAATACTTGATATATATAACATCTGATATCTACCCTTACACTTTATTTCTATTTTTTTCTGGCTCTCCATGTATAACTAGTATTAATATTTTTAACTTTTCTCTTTTTCTCGTGTATTTTCAGGTAATAGAAAATATTAATCTCTGCTAAAACCTAAAATATTTGTTCAGAATAATCCCTTAAAATTATATTTTGTACATGTTATTTTAAGTAAAGTTCGTAAATGTTTTCGAGATAAGAAAATTATAATATTTTCCATAGAGGAAATTTATTTCATTCTTCTCAAAGTTAAAAGTGAGGTGTATTATATATTTGAAAACCAGGAATTACCTGATTATATAACTTTAATTGTTATAATTTATTTGAAAATGATTTAAAATTAAAATTGAATGTAGTTCAATGTTTTATAAATTTTGTTCAGTACTATTTTAGTAGTTGACAAGTGAAAACATTTCATAGTTTTGCATATCAAACAATGGTTCATTGTTAAAGCTTAGCTGTTCAAGAAATATTTTGTTTTGAGACATCTTCAAATACGTCTTGATAAGTTTATTCTTTGGTGATAAAAATAATAATATTCTGTCATCCTACAGTCTTATATTGCTGAATACGATAAGACTGAAAAAAGGACTGAACAAAATTTATAAAACATTGAACTACATTCAATTTTAATTTTAAATCATTTTCAAATAAATTATATAAATTAAGATTATATAATCGGGTAATTCGTGATTTTCAAATATATATTACACCTCACTTTTAACTTTGAGAAGAATGAAATAAATTTCCTCTATGGAAAATATTATAATTTTCTTATCTTGAGAAAATTTACGAAATTTACTTAAAATAACAAGTACAAAATATAAACATACCTTTCGGTCATTGTCCAATGACGGTATATTAAAAAAATGTTGGAAATAAAAAAATCCCACATCCCACACAGTCGAGCATCAGAGTTGTAACAAATCTTGAACCATGTACGAACTGCAGACATTAACTGTGTAGGAAGATAATTGGCATAAATAGCGTGCGCCAAATGTTTCGCCAAAACAAAATCGCCAATTTTTATACGTCCTGCATAAAAGATTGGCGACTGCCCAAAGAGCATTCCCGTCTATTTTTAGAAGTACCCCCACTCATTCTCAGTAAAACGGTCCTTGCACGTGCAAGGAGTGTCCATGGAGGGACGACACAAAGGAATTTTACGACCCCAAGCGAGGGGCAGCACACAGCTGGCCGAGAGGAGGGGGGGGGGGTGGATGCGCGGTTAAAAAAAATTAAAACTAATTTATTAGTAAAATAATGAATATAAAAATATTATCATTATGCTAGATAACTACTTAGAGTTAAAAATGAATTTTACAAGAATAACTGGAAATAAACAAAACTACATTGGTTTTAAAAACGCTACTCCACGTAGCAACCAGTTGGGAAATACATTTTTCGTTTTTGTTTTAACACGTTTTAACCCATCAAATAGCGTCGGTTAGGGCGGTTTTTGTCAGGTTGCAGGAAAATACTATTTTATGCCCTGAGCCTATAAATCACGGCCCGGGATAATTTGCACTATATTAATTTTGAACGTGTCCACCTCAACAACTGAAAAACAAAGCTTTTTGTCTCTAATTTTTGTGCTGGATTTTGTGATTGCTGACCAATAAAAATATTTCACAGGTAAGGAAACTTGATGATATTTTTTCATTAAAATATCAGAGCACCTCACTAGAATCAGCAGAAATCCATCACATATGCCTCATTATTTACAGTGGCTCCCAAAAGTGTTCGTACACTTACGATTTTCAATGAAATAGGGGTCTATCCATTAATTAAAATGAATATTTCAGAATGCGTATTTAACAATTAGATGTATAATCTATTCTTAACAAAACTACATGAAATATTTTAAAAACATAGTAAAACTTTATTTTTAAGAAACCAGTAATCAAAAAGTAACAAAAACTTTATCCCACAACAGTCATCGAACACTTGTAAAAAAATCTCTACTTATAAGAAAATATTCTAATTTTTCGTTAAATTAATATTTAGTAGGATATCCTTTAGCATCAACAACAGCTTTTAAACGTCTGGGAATAGATTGCACTAGTTCTTTTGTAATTTCTGCATCAATGTTCATCCATTCTTCCATCATAATTGTTTTTAGTTCGCTTTTTCTTTTAAAAATGTCGTGTTTTCGTACTCGAACCTCCAGTTCTCTCCAAAAATGTTCTATTGAGTTTAAATCTGGCGATTGAGGTGGTGTTTTCAAAACTTGTGGACAATTATAGAGACACCAGAGGCGAACGTTGAGAGCCGTGGGCTTAGGATCGTTATCTTGATTAAAAAAAAATTAAAAATTTCAAATACCCAAATTTTAGGCTGATAATTTTAAATTGTCTCTTAAAATATTTATATAAACAGAACGATTCATTATGCCATCAATAAATACCAAATTACTTAGTCCTGATGTTGACATGCACTCCCACACAAGGACACCTCCACCGCCATGCTTAACTGTTTCTACTAAGTTCTTAGGATTAAGTTCCTCATTTTTTCTTCTCCATACAATTATACGCCCATCGGAACCAAAAATGATAAACTTGCTTTCATCGGCAAATAAGACATTATTCCAATAGGTTTGGGGCTTATTAATCATTGATAGTGCGAAGGAAAGCCCGAGCTTTCTGTTTTTCTCACTCACAAAAAAAATTGTACGGGCAGAACGCCCATATAATCCAGCAGCTCTGATAACTCTTCGAACAGTTTCAGGTGAAATTGAAGTAGAAAATGTTTCATTAAATTCTGCAGAAAGTTTTACAGCACTCAAACGTAGATTTTTCACAAATTTTCTAATTAAAAATCTCTGATCACGTTTAGTTAACTTTGCCGGACGACCTTTTCTTATCTTGATTTTGATCCGATTTTCTTCTTTAAAGCGTTTTATCACATACTGCACAGTATAATGGGATAAATTAAGTAATTTAGCAACATTCCGAACTGATTTACCACAACTATGATGAAAAATAATCAATTTTCGATCAATGCTGTTTGTTGTTTCTTTGCAAGCCATTTTTAAATAATAAATAGAATATTACGGAATAGGCAAGCAAAAATTAAAGCCAAATGATATTTTAAATGCCACCACAATTCAAAAATAAAAATAAAGCGCCAGGCGATAATTTTAGTTATGAATTTATCCGAAAATATTTCAGTGTACGATGACTTTTGTGAGATAGTTTTTGTTACTTTTTGATTATTGGTGTTTTAAAAATAAAGTTTTACTATGTTTCAAAATATTTCATATCGTTTTGTTCAGAATAGATTATAAATCTTATTATTAAATGCCCATTCTGTAATATTCATTTTAATTAATGGATAGATCCTTATTTCATTGAAAATCGTAAGTGTACGAGCACATTTTGGAGCCACTGTAGGTGTTTATATTCAAAATGAACTATTTCCCTTTTGGAACAAAAAATAAGACATGAAATAATATCACTCTTAAAATTTTGTAAATATTATTCTACTATTTTAGATTCCACCCCTGATCTAAGCAACCAAGACCGACTTACTGTTGTAGTAAGATTTGTTCTATTAAGTAATAAATCAAAGCAAATGGAAATTAGGGAGCATTTTTGGGGGATTTATTTCAATATCAGATTTCCTTGAAACAGATAAATCAAATAGGTCTACAAAATGTAAATATGTGGAAAGTATGTTACATGATCCATTTAAAAATGAAAAATATATTATAGCTGAAGATTTATGCAATGAAACTGACAACATTGCCCTCTATATTTCCCTTGAAATGAACGCGTTAAATGTGATTCAATACCTATTTACAAACAACCTCATCTATCTGTGTCCAAATTTAGTGATTACCATACGAATTTTATTAACATTGCCTGTGACTGTGGCTAGCGGGGAAAGAAGCTTTTCAAAACTTAAAATAATAAAAAATTATTTGAGGTCTACAATGGGACAAGAAAGGCTTTGAGACTTATCTATTATTAGCATCGAAAAGGACATTTCGGAAGATATAGATGATCAGATATTATAACAGAATTTGCATTAAAAAAAGCAAGGAAAGCAAAGATTATCTTTTTGACTGACTTATTAAGTATATGTATTAATAGATATGTGTTGTATGTATTTAATATAACGTATTCATTTAGTTGTTATATCAATACATTAATAATTATTATGTTAGGTTATAAAATTAAAAAATAAACTGAATTTATAATATTTTCTGTAATTCGTTGTTTCATTTAAGGTAAAAATATTTCAGAGAAATTTCAATTAATCCATACGGTATGAGGGGGGGGGGGAATTATTCTCGCACACGTATGGCAGCTACCCTAGAAACTGCCCTGTATTTACTAGCACATTAAAAGCTACTAAATTACTGTCAACATTTACATACATACAAACACACACTTTCTAATTTTATCTCTGATGAGATGGAGTTTGTTTTTATGAAGCATATTCGAAAAATATGAATACAGTTCATATCAATGGGTGTTAAAACTTATAAAGTATTTGTATCTACATTTACATATACGTTGGTGTGCTATATGAAATTTATTTTCAGTCATCAATTATTTTTATTTCATTTCCTAGATTCATTCTTTATTGTTCTATACATCACTAGCTATAAAGTATGCGAATAAATACTGTAAAAATGACGAATAAAATTCAATGTACCTCAATATTTTAATAACAATATTATGACTGTATAGAGGTTTAAAAATGTATGATATGTTTTTAGTGTTTAATCTGTTAAACATTTATTGAAATGCATTCGGACGCAATTTCATTTAAAAGAGAACTGTCACTCGAAGTATTTTACTTTATGCTATGAATATATCTATCTTCTGATAAATAAAAACGGTCATGTTATTCATTACAAATCAATATACTTACCCCCCCCCCCCCCCCGCGAAAAAAAAGTGCCGAAAATAAGCTAAAATGATCATGTTTCTATAAAAAAAAAATGGCTCCAATTCCTGCATCACGAAATATTTAAATCATGAAATAATTATCAACACCATCACCGAAAAATTTGAAGTCCAAATAAGTGTAACCCAGCGGTCTACCAAAAAACGAAATGTAGCGCCTAACGAAATTGATATTGGCCCAATGCAACTGGTGGTAGGGTTGCCAAGTAAATCGCAGAGAACCTGAGTATGAAATGAAGCGCCAGATAGATACCCGCTTTGGCATCCAAGAGAGTCTGCCGAAAAGTCCGTCTTAATCAAAATGAAAAACAAATTTAGGCAGGTACTACTCTTTACTCTCTTGTGCATAAACTCTTGATCGAAAAAATTATCCATTTGTAAGTGGATGTTTATTTCATTTCTATATAAAAGCCAAAAATAAATTAATATAATCTAACAATAGTTGATGTCTGTCAAAACACGACGGCTAGATAGTAAATGAATGTGCTAATACACAAATTATATTCAACACATCATTGTCAAATGTTGAAAATCATAATAATGCGCAGAAACAAATTGTGATTAAGCGGCTTCGCGCTTAGTGAGTATCTAAAGACAGATTTAAAATGTCACTGAGCATGTGCAGAAAGCAATTTTTTTAAATTGTAAATTATCGCTAATTAAACAGCATGCAATAAACAATTTCCATGAGGTTTACTGTTGTATTTCACAAATATAATTATCATAAAAATAAATAAGGCAGAGATAGATCTAGAGAGACTTTTCGGAATAAACGTGTTTACCATTAAAACATGTCACTGAGCGTGCGCGGAAACAGTGAGTTTCTAAACACAGATTTAAACATGCCACTGAGCATGCGTAAAAATCAATTGTAAATTGTAAATTATCGCTAATTAATGGAAATTGCTGTCACAAAAACCAAATTTAATAAATCTACAGATTACAATCTTTCGTTTAAGACCAAAATGAAGTAAATTGATGCAGTAGTTTTCTCTCACGGACTGCCCAAAAAGTCGGCTTAGCAAATTAAATATATAGATGATATATATTATGCATATATCACATAGTATAACCGAAAGATTATATTATGTCAGCCGTATACTTCTGATATAATACAATCTTTTCATACAAGGAAAATTATGTGAATTTTTCGTGGAAAAGAAGTTTCACACAAGTGAAATAAATATTTATGAAAAGTCTGTTTAATCTAATCTTCGCCTTCCCTTTCAAATCCATAATTCTGATGCAGATTTCTGTTACTGGTGGTTACGAATCGGACTATCGATTCCGGGACATTACAGGGAGAGCGGTTTCGGGTCGATTCCTGTCCAACCATCACCGGCCCTCAAACGGGCGGTGATGGTTGGATAGGATGGTTGGATAGGATGGTTGGATAGGAATCAACACACTACGGGATTCCGCGTCGAAGATTCGTAAATCACCCGGCAACGGTACGGATCATTTTCCCCGAGCCTATCATTCTACCGGCGCCTCCAGAACCGGCCCGTCAAGTTGCCGTCAGTCTTGTGTTTGTTGGGTATATATATATATATATATATAGATAAATTTGTAGATAGTAAATATCTATAAAAGAGAAGGGAATAGATTTTTGTAATATTTATGCATGAATTTTCTTTTATGAGTGGTCTTGCGAAGAACCCATAGAAAAAAGTTTCGTTGCACCAATGCATTTTATTTTATGTCTTCTATTTGAACTTCAGCATGAGAATGTCATTTTATATCATATCACCCTTTTCAAACTAACAACATAACAACATAATTGTATACTATGCAATTAAATGTTTAAGAAAAATAAATTAAATCTCTTCGCTCAAGTAACTCTTGTATAATACTTCACTGCGATGGATTGAAAGAAAAAATTAAAGTGGCAACGGATTAAACAAAAAAAAAGGTAACACTCTTTATAATTAAGCCTACAAAAGGTAAAATCCGTGTATTAAATTTCGAAATCTTAACTTAAAGGACTGCTACAGCTTTCTTTGTAACGACACTGGGTTATTACAGCCTGCTGTGTAACTACCGCCTTTATGAATTCTTGCTGCTCCTTCCCGAGTACATGCTAGCGATTCAGAAACCTTTTTTCTATTCCCGTACTATGTACTACCATTCAGCTTCTAAAGCTTTGAAGTATCTGTATTTTTATAGAACTAGTGCGAGTAGTCCACTCATATAATTGGGCAAGTAGACATCCACTATGAGGATATCTCATGTTAAAGAGCTCTGAATAAGAGTATAATCCTTCGCAGAACTGATCTGAATGCATAACGCTCATGTTATATTGTCAATGACATTAAAGTTTTGCAGGTAAGTAATGGGTTCTCATGTTTTAATGTGACTTAAACATTTTGTTTTCCTTCAATAAATTTTTCCAGAGGCAATCATGCCTTTTAGTAAACAAGAAATTACTAAACAAAAGATGCAAATTAAGAAGGATGTTAATACAGATGCATGAAAATAAAGGGTATCAGGCAATTAACTTTACATTCATAAAATATGAGATTATATCGACTAAACTCAGTTTGATTATTCCTTGCATTTTAACTAATTGCTCTGAATATATTTATATAAAATTTACGCTCACATTCTCAAATAAGCAAAATAAAAAAAGATAAGGATACAAAACTTTTTAAAATTCACCCTCGTTGGGGATTTTTAGGAATTTGAAATGCGACAAATCCAAATGTAGGTTAAAATTTTCCTTTTCGAAGTAAAAGACTCCATTTACAAATTTTCGATCTTGCCCAGGAATTCAAAGATGGTACTTTTTCTTTTCATTGAAAGTTTTTAAATTTATGTTGAGTTTCTTAGTAGATTTTGTTGCTTTTGGAGCTGCAATTTTCCGTTTTCTTTTTTACAAGATATGTAGTTCCATTCTTAGAAGAATGCAATTTCTATGAGAAAGAACATGGTTGTTTAGAGTATCTTTCCTGAGTTAAGAAAATGGTAAAATTAAAAAAAATGGTCTAAATAGTTTTGCATCTTTATCTAGTACTTGTAACAGACGATATAAAACAAGTAAAACGCAGTAAAGTTTTTTATAATTGGTATTACATTTAATTACAGAACAAATATGTTATTCCACACGTAATAACTACATAATATTAAACATGTCATATGATACATCTTTCACATTTAAATCCTTTTTCTTTTAGTATGAAGGTATTTCTTTCTTTTATAAACAGATATATTTTTGAATTTTTGCATATGGTATTTAGTTGGTGAAGAATCCTATTTTTAAGAAGATCATTACATCTTCGCAAATAACAGTTAAGTTATAAAATTTAGAATAATTACGTCTACATTTGTTCATCCAAGCGTTTAGTATTTGATAGTGCGAATATCTGATGTACAATCAAGCTGAATTTACTTTTGTAATTAATGATGGCAGTTTTATTTGCTGTTATTTATAGTGAATATCTTAAGTTTTTCTATTCATTTCCACTTTTATGTGCACCTATCGGCGTTTAAATTACCCGAGTTGCACTAAAATAGTCACTGTGTCAGAAAAACTTCATAACTAAAAATCTACATGAGGATTTTAATTAAACTTTTAAATTTTGTTAGCAACACCCAAGTAATATTTCATATTGTGGCGAAATTTCTATATTTTTCCTGAAGGTTTTGTGTTTTCAGATTTTAATGCATTGAAACACATTCACATTCTGATTTCAAACAATTAGTATTGGGATTGTGAAGTGTTGGCGCTAGAAATGTAGTCGTCAAGTTGCCAATACCCACGTGATCAATCTGCCAACGTCGCCTTACCGGCTGAAACGATATGGTCTGTTATAGTCTTTGTAATGTATCTGCCCGTGTTGCCTGGATGTAGTTTTTGTCTTAATGTGTGTCAATAAATGTGTGTAACAATTACATTTTATTACCGCATCACACATCAACATGAAGGAGAAAAGGAATTTTAATTTCGCCCGTTGTTTGAAGTCATGCTGTTCATGATGCAAAGAATCTAGTCATATTTCTTTTACAATATAAATAAAAATTCATGTATGAAATTGCACTTGAAAACAAATTCTTCAGGAAAGGTTATAGACCCGAGGCTTACGCATATAATTCTGTACGATCTAGACCTAGCACGTCTTTTCCCTAAGGTGGTCACTACTTTTAGAAACGAATTCCGTGAGAAGAGGAAAATTTCCGTCTGCCTCTATTGGATCACTCTGAAGCACGCAACCACGAGTATCATTCAAAGAGAAATGCGAGAAAAAGCAGAGAAGAAATAAATAGAAATTGTGCAAGGAAAGGTGGAGGCAAGCAATAAACAACGAAGAAAATATGAAATGTGAACATAATTAACAGTTGCGTTTTTTTCTTTTCCCTTAATAAACTTAAAACGACGAAAAAGAAACAAGGAAAGGAGCTACTGTTTTTGTTAGAAACAGCGTTAATAGCTTTAACATGGTATAAAAGAGCCTTCAAAGTTCTGAGACCGATATCATAAGCTAGAGCGAATAACTGAAACGTCCACGAGCTCTACTAACGTTTCGTTCTTTTCAAGGAATCGTACACTACGCGGTTAAATAATTTAAATTAAATTTATTTTGATTGAAAAAATGGGAGAAATGGATTTTTATTAGATGGTATGCTGGCGTATCCTTCAATCACTGAGTTAAGCAATAAGAAATAAATAAGGTAACTGATGTTTTTATATCAGTCAAACCATGTTACGTTTGTATTTTAAAAATTTGTATATTAAAAAATTTTAATTAACATGTTGAAGAGAACTTATATAGACCTTTTGATACAAACTTCCGTAAAGAAAAGAACGAAAGTAGGCTGGTATAAAAATGCAAATCTCTTTTCATCGTAAAGAAGAAATTTTTTTTTATTAAATATCAAGTTTGAGGGGAAAATTTTAAGGAACTAGATGAATTATTGTGATTTTTTTTGTTCAGAAACAATTAACCATTGCATAGTATAAACTATTCCATTTCACATATTCATGGTATTTGATCATTTTAATCATCATTGAACACAGAATGTTTTAAGAAATCTATCCGCAAGAGTATAATTGAATCGGCCATTTTGAAAAGGAGTCATCTCCATTTTTAAAAATTTTTCATGAGAAGCAAAAAATTATAACTCGCTTTAATGTATCCTTAGTTGCATTAAATTTAGTATTAATTATGTTTAAAAGGCATCAATCTTGATGAAAAAAATATAATTTGTTAATATTTTTTTTCAAACTTGGCAGGGCCCCAGAAAAGTTGGAGAAAAGTAGAGATGAGTTTTTGAAAAGTGGAGATGACCCCTTTTTAAAATGACCGATTCAATTAGAGATGATGTACAAGAATTTGCTACTACTAGAGATTATTTCACAGATTATTTTGACATTATTTCCCAGATCCAGCATCATCGACGGGATTAGTGTGATAGGATTTGTATGATTTTCAAAGCATATTAAGTAAGTGGAAACAACTGCCTTAGAGACGTTTTTCTGTTATCTACTTGCCCGAGGCATTATTTCGTTCATTTTCGTTGATCCTCATTACGTTGTCATCTTTGAAAAGACTAGCATTACCAACGCAATAGTTACGTCAACTCTGGGGCCTTAGCTAAGTTTACTGACTTAGTAATGTAAGACAGCATCTGTGATCTAATAAATTAAACTCGGAAATAATATACCAAGAAAAATATGTTATTTAGATTTTAAATGAATGCTCTTTGAATTTTTTTATTCTATTATAAACTATAATAGGCAACCATATATTTAGTGCAAGTAGAATTTCTTAGATAAATTTTAAGGTGAACGCATGAGCAAGTAATAATACTTTGACAGGGAAAAGGATGATCTCACGCAGAAATTTACTTTGGTTTTCATATCAAATAGAACTAAGCCGACAAACCATGGTATTTAATACTTAAAAGTCTTCATACAAAATTCTTTATTTCAACTAAATTATCAAAAATTCATTCATTGACTTCGATATTTACTTAACAGCAATGTTTTACCTAGGTTCATATTTTTCAAGCTTCAAACATTGCATCGAAAAACCGAGGATTCTGCCTGTAGGAACTGCCTGTAATTCTAGCAAGACTAAAATTTTCTTGTCTTGTGTCTATTAAAAGTTCCTCTTAAAGATTTTGAATGCATGTTATTTCTTCATGGTAACGAAAATATTGGATCTTCTAAAGAATTATTCATAATTTTTTGTGGACTCCCAGAAAATGCAGTCTTTACAAGTTTAGTTTCTAGAGATGATTTTAGTCAGTCTATTTTACCTATAAAAATGTGAAATTTAATAGGAATGAAATAAAGAGCTGTTAAAAAGGATTTTATAATCGTGCTGGGAGCATAACAAAGTTTAACATCACGATAATATAAAATTGCTTAATTGTTTTTCTATATTTTTAACACCACGTATTAAGAAACACCGAGAAGGCCTTGAACACTTTCATCAGAACAAATGTTTTCACCTTTGATGAAAATGACAAGAGAGGTTTTCACACGAGAAGTCTTTAAATCTTATTTAATCAGTTAGTTGTTCTTACATATTACTTTTTGTATTTCTACATTTAGCAGACAAACATAAGTTATTTGCATAACAAAATATTTTTTTCTTAAGATTTCGGTGTAAATAATGCCCTCAGTATCATTTAGCAACAATATTTCTAGCGCTTTTGTAAAAGCAGAAGCAGTTTTTTCCAATAAATATTTCTTGTGGTGTGAGAGACCTTACAGTATTTACAAAAGGTGTGTAGTATGACCATTGGCAAGTACCGCTCATGAATTAAAAAAAAATGTGCTTTACAACAATTCCAAAAATATGAACTATTTTGAAAAGGGATGCAAGAAAATGTTGACGAGGACTGTGAAATGGAAGATCTTTGCGGAGGTTAAAGATGTGTACACGATACTTAAAGCGAATTAATCTTTGAAAATAAATATTGAAAATATTAAAATAAACAAAAGAAGCAACACTGTGAAGACATTCATAACAATACTCGATAAATATGCTTTTTATTTCGTTAAAGTTGGAAAGATAGGGCCTTTTAAATTTGATTGAAATGTAGGTCGAGATGTACATTTTACAGGTTAGTGTTGACCGTTTGTAACAACCCAGTGGTGCTAAATTTCTAAGGTTTTTTTGTCACGATTTCAAAAAATTACTTTTAGACATTGATAGATGTGGAATGTTTTATTAGATTTTATTATAACTATGTTATAAGAAAGAGAATAAACATACTTAATTGATTAATCCGAAATTTGCTCTTCCCCCAACTATAGAAATGTCAAATATATTAACACTTTTGAAATTAATAGTGTTTCATTGGTTATAAAACTAAAGGAACATAATGTTATTGCTGTAAATGAAAGGAATCTGTTGTTAAAACTGCTGAATTGTGTAGGGTATCATTTTCATAAAGTACGATTAATTATACTTAATGCGGAAAGTCGAAAAAAGAATGTTTCTCTAGGCAACATTCTCTAGCAACCGAAATGAAAACTTCGATTTAAACCGTTTCCGACTGCTACAATTCATCTTCGGAGCAACATAAATCGTCTGCGAATTCAAACTATAGATTAAAAAAGCTTAGTGCCAAGTACAGGAATTCGTTAGAGGGGTTTCGACTGTGCGAAACGAGATTTGAAATTAATTGCCAAGTAGCGTTCGCTCTGCCAGGGGTTATTTTGTAAACGATGTGCAATTGCTGTATATTTTTCCAAATTTTCGAGGTATAAAAACTCAGTGACAAACTACTGTTTACACTGAATTGTCACTTCCGTTTCTTCCCTCTGGACTTCAATAACCTACAAGTCAGTTTGGAAAAGGGAATAAGTTATATAAAATCGTTAAATTTTAATACAGTGAAAGATCCAACTCATTTTAATTTTCTTAGGAGGATAATTAAATAAATGACGTAAATTTGCTTAATTTATTTACTAATATTATTTATTTGCCTTTTCTACTATTATTTATTTACTTGCTGTATATTTCCCCCCATTTTTGAGGTATAAAAACTCAGTGACGAACTACTGTTTTCACTGAATTGTCATTTCCCATTCTCCCCTCTGGACTTCAATAACCTACAAATCAGTTTGGAAAATGGAATAAGTTATTCCCAAAAATCGTTAAATTTTCATACAGTGAAATAGCCATCTCATTTTAATTTTCTTAGGAGGAAAAGTAAACAAATGAAGTAAATTTGCTTCATTTATTTACTTGTATTATTTATTTACTTTTTCTACTATTATTTATTTACTTGCTGTATATTCCCCCCATTTTTGAGGTATAAAAAGTCAGTGATAAGCTACTGTTTTCACTGAATTGTCATTTCCCTTTCTCCCCTCTGGACTTCAATAACCTACAAGTCAGTTCGGAAAAGGGAATAAGTTATTCTTTAAAATGTTTAAATTTTAATACAGGGAAATATCCAGCTCATTTTAATTTTCTTAGGAGGAAAAGTAAATAAATGAAGTAAATTTGCTTAATTTATTTACTAATATTATTTATTTGCCTTATCTACTATTATTTATTTACTTGCTGTATATTTTCCCCCATTTTTGAGGTATAAAAAGTCAGTGATAAGCTACTGCTTTCACTGAATTGTCATTTCCCTTTCTGCTCTCTGGACTTCAATAACCTACAAGTCAGTTTGGAAAAGGGAATAAGTTATTCTCAAAAATCTTTAAATTTTGATACAGGGAAATATCCATCTCATTTTAATTTTCTTAGGAGGAAAAGTAAATAAATGAAGTAAATTTGGCCGCAAAGAAAACCAAGCAGTTTATCAAATGAACAAATGATTTGAAATTTACAGGAAAACGCAATTACTGCTGTGTCAAAATCCCCGAAACACACCTATAAATAAGGACACCCAGTCTTAAAAAACACAGATTTTTGTTACATTGTATTTTTTTTACATTTTACTGCACAACTGCTTCTTGAGATGACATATACACAAAATCCAAGATAAATCACTTAAGATAAACCTTCTTACTACTGAACCTAAATCAACTTTATGCCAGTGTAGGTTAAGGGAATAAGTAATGTTTCCCAATCTTTCAATTGTAATGTAGTGAAATATCCAGATCGTTGAAATTATCTAGAGAGAAAATTAAATAATTAAATTAAATTTAACTAGTGACTTGAGGTTATGTTTTAAAGGGAGTCATCACCTTTACACAAGTTGAAAAGACAGAATTTTTGCTGTTTGTTCGAACTTCTATAATGTTTTTGTTATTGTCCATTATATACGAAATTTTCAGTATTAGTTCTATAAACTTTATAGATTATGTTCCCTGAATTAATTTTATTACAAGTAAATAAGAATTTTATTTATTATGTAAGAAGTGAGTGTATTTTCTGAAAATTTAAAATTTATACTGATGAGAACAGGCTTACAACAACAAATAATTCAATAATAATTTTTACACTTTTTTGATGTTATACATTAGGCATATTTCTACACCTATTTAAATTTTAAAACACCCAAAAATATTTACTCTGGGACAATCAGATTTAAAAACACTGAAAAAGCCCATTAAAATTGCAAGTCAAATGCTATAAATTCATAGTAAAATAATTTTTTTGAGAAAACATTAGATGCATTTTTTGGTAGCATCATTATACATATATCCTGAAAATATGAAAGCAATATCTGCAGTACTTTCCTTTATACAGTGCGCGCAAGCATGAAACTGATCATTACGAGAAAAAGGCTTTTAAAGTTCCCACACTGGTAATGTTTCCTTTGGAACTGCTTCTTTCATGTAACAGCTTTTTAATGTTCTAGTTGGAATATTTTAACGCGGTTTGTTTTAAGTGATTCAGAAATGTTCAAATATTCTAAAAATGCAAAAAAGTAAAATTCGATTTTTTTGAAGGTTCAAATGTGATGACTCCCCTTAATTCAAATTGACTTTTTTTTACTCAGTCAAGCCAAGAAACAGGGCATTTGTAATGAATCTGAAAACAAAAGTGCTATTAACACAAAATCCACAAACGTGACTAAATAAGAAAATTCTTAATGATACAAATTATAAGAAAAGTGTCTTTATTTTTTATATATTACACATCGCAGCTGATATAACGCTTCCTGAGATCACATTATTTACACAAAATACAACAATAATCATTCGTGGGACTTCTCACCGCCTCTTGTGGTGTCCATGGTGCACTGGGATAGGAATGAATATTGGGTGAGACTGGTGATGACCCTTGTGGTGATGGTTCTCAGAAAGCATCTTGGCGATAAGTCCAGCTACAAGGATCTGGCCCAGGCCACCACCGCCACCCTGATTTCCATGGTGACCGGCTTCCACTAAAGCCATGGTAGACAACAATGCGACAAGGCAGAGAGCGATCACTTTGTTGCTAGATACCATTGTTCCTGAAAAAGAATAAAAAATTTACAATGTGAAATTAAATCTATCCTTAAATATAAGACACTATAACATATAACACTGTAACATATGTAGGTATAATTCATGCATAGTCTGAATTAATCCTGCGTTTAAGGAGACTCTACATACTTAATTTGACGAAAAACAAGGAAAATAACAATTTTCCAATTTTTTGTTTGTTTGTTTAATGTATACTGGGGAAATATCTAGTATACTTAAGACGATACGGTACTCATGAGAGGGGGGGGGGCAAAAATTAATGTATTTTATAACGTGGATTTTCTTTAAAGTTGAAATCTTGTAGTTGATTTATCTGATTTGGTGGTATTTTTTTAACTCTTTAAGTTTAGACTGCTATAAGAATTAGTTCTCTGAAATTCTCATTTTAAAACATGAATCCATTTATTATATGGACAGTAGCATTTATTTAACAACGTTATGATGCGAATGCACAACAAAACGAAAAGAAAGGCTTTAAAATATAAATTCTTTTTTTTTAAACGAAATTCGTGTTTCTATGCGTGAATCAAGGATTTAAATGAATTTTTTTTATTGAATTGGAAGTTTTATTTTTCTCTTTCATGAACTTGTCAATTTATTGAAAAAATTAAATTCATAAATGTTAAAAACTGAAAAAGAAGAAATTTTTTTAAACATTTTCCATTTTCCCAAAATATTAAAAATTCTTCTGTATAAACTCATTCCACTTTTGTCTCGTGAAAATCATTTTGTTTAGTAATATAACATGATATTTTAAATAGCTTAACAAGAAGATCAAAAATTTTAAATAGGTGTCCAGTTTCCTTAATATTAAATCAAAAAATTAAACTATAAGATGCTTTCCTCCTTATAGGGATAACTAAAAAATATACTTGTGTTTAGACATATCCATAGACAAAAGCTTTGTCATAAATGAAAAACACTAAATTTTTAATCTAAGATTAGGTTTTTGATTTCTTAAGTAACTAATTTTTTAAGACTAAAGTTTCAAAATATTACATTCTTACTGGCTATGTTTCTGGCATGATCTTGTTTGAAACTAAACATTATCACATGAACAACTGAAGTCAAGTATTTTGTTTAAAAAAAAAGTGCATCTTGGAAAGCAGCATTTTTTTAAAGATCAAGTGGGTACCTCTAATCTTAATAGAGGGTTTAATATTACAAAATCTGGTTTAATATTACATTTTTTATCCTAGAAACTTGATAAATATTAATACGATATATCCATAACAATTCCAAACTAGTTCTGAAAATGTGCAGTTTATATAATCTCATGCCACTTTCATATTAAAAAGAATCTTCAAATTTAACTTTATGTGTTAAAATAAATTTTCGGCTTCAGCCAAATGAAAACCTTATTACATTTATTCCAATACTTATAACTGTAGTTGGTTATAAGAATTCAATAATATCTACAAATACAGAATTTAACGGTAGTGGACGTTTTAAAGGTTTAAAGAAATTAACATGAAAGTACGCTAAAGATATTGTGAAGTTCATCGAATGAAAGTACAATCGAGTGAAAGTACACGTAACAGCGTGGATGGTTGGAATAAATTTGGAATGTACAGTAAAGCTTAGAAGAAGAAACGATGGATCGAAAATAATAATCCTGCTTTTTACACTTGAGCGATCAACCAGTAAATTGGTTGGTTCAGAGCGCCACGGTCCTCTCTTGTTATACAAGGTTTAATTAGACCCAATTTGTAAACTGGCTGGACTTCAGTTAAAATATCTTTGTATGGTAACCAAAATATGAAAATGCGTAAAGGCTTTATTTTGGCGTTCTGTCTTAATTCGGAAAAATACTCTCTCTGGATTCTGATGATATTAGCGGTGAAGAATGGTCTTTTTCAGATTAATTCATATGAGAAGTGAGGTTGTTCCACACCTTTCATAAAGCAAGGCACTTTCTCAAATTCTGTGAATACGGCAACTGAAAGCATATAAAATAAATTTTAAATTATTGAAATTGTGAGTTATTTACATGCAATTTTAAATGATTATCTGTAGCAAAAGCCACACACCCGTTTTCTGTCTTTATGCATTCTAATTTTCTTGACATTAAGTTCAAGTGAGCAATTATAGGGAAATATTGTTGAATACTTTAGGACATATTTAGATGATTCTTAATATTTTACAAAATTCTCTTGTATAAAGAAGCTTTGATTGAATATAAATGATTAAAAAAAGCATCAAGATAATAAATTGCAAGGATTTCACGATAAAAAAATAAATTTTAACGTGACGGCCAAAAGCACCCCACGAAAGTAAGAATAAAATCTGACGCTCAATAAATGTATATAAATGTTCTATAGATACTTTGATGCATTTAAACGTTATTAAATATCTCATATTATTAAAAATATAAGAAAAGCCCATCAGTCGTTATTTAATTAAATATTTATAAGTCCTTTATTATAAATTCTAAAGGATGTAATTGAAAGCTTTATAGGGTGGGTGTCCAAAATATCGCCCCTGTGCCTAATATTGCCTACTCGTGTTTCTAAAGTATGATTCGCGCTATGTATGAGAAAATGCAGTAACTTCTTAGTTATGGGTTTGTACTAACAGCGGAGATAGCGACAACGCTCTTAACACTGACAACAGAAACTATATGGCGTCTAAGGTTGTTTTGGCTGTTGTCTTCGTAAACTTTAGCTCCAAAGAATCAGAATCCAGTGAATGACCTGGTAGGTGCATCCAAATTCTAATTTTGCTTATACCATTTGAAAGTGCATTAAACAGAGACTTTGCTAACAACGCCTTTTAACAGGTGCTCCTAATTTTGCCTGGTAGGCGGTAAGGGGAACAGAGGTAAGCTATATTAGGAACCGCTATAGAGTTCACTGGAAGTTTCAATTTTTCCAATTTAGCTACATAACTTAAACTGGCACTGGTTTTGGAGCTGGTTGATCTCAGGAAATCAAAGGAAATAGTTCTTAGGGATGTTCTTTGAGTTTCCAGCCTAATCAGAAACTAAAAAGTGGATGAAATGTCGAAAAAAAGTTAGAGTAGGCAATATTTGGGACACCTATCCTAATACAATACAATCTTATGACTGAAATTATAACTGTAGACATGAACGATAAAAGGTTTTCGACTGCATCCTAAATAAGCATGTTCAAAAATATGCTTATCACCGTGTCTCCAGACACATTTCTCTTGGGGGAAAAATTAACAACTTTAAAGAAAGAAGACAGAAGATTCTCAGCCCATTTCCTTCTTGTCGCTAGATGAAATGAAGCCGAACAGTCTTTAATTTGGAGTCGTATAAAGGGAAGGGACTAGAATACCTATTAGAGCTTCCTATTGTGGAAACTCTTCACACACGACTGCATTCCTCTGTCTCACGCTTAAACCAGGAGGAAGTTATCAAGGTTGCTGCTTCTTCTTCTCGATGAGGAAGAATCTTTTCCTCGATTTGACTGCGCTTGACAAGTTGTTATTTTGCTTGTTGGCTATCGAACTCCCGTGTTCTTCACACGATATCAAGCATGTTCAAATGGACGCAAAAAAAAAAAAAAAGAAAACCGAACATCTGCCGAAAATAATTTATCAACAAATATATCTTGCACAAAAACATCAGTTTAAGGAAACTTATTTTAATATCTTTAACTGTGAACAATGTATATATTTAATTTAAATTTTTAAACTGTTAAGGTCCTGTCAGATTTAATAACCTGTCAGATTTCCAGTAAGATTCGTTCCTGTAAAATATTCTCTTTAAGCTGAATTTGTATAGAAGTTATTGAAATGTAAAACTTACTGAAAGATATTTTACACTTTTATTGAAACATAGATACAAACTCTCAAGGTACGATTTTGTACTTGTATTGTTCTATGGTTTATTTTGTTCAATCCACAGTATTTAGATTTTAAGTGGCAAGGTTCAAGATCGATGCATTAAGTTCCAGAGTAAAAGAAGACGTGTGACAGATAGGTCTCTAAATTGAGGGTAACTTTAAAAATGATAAAAATGTATGAAGCACACTTTATTAAGAGGTGTCACTTATAGAAACAGCCTCCACCATACCCAACAGTTTTATACATGGTTTATCTCTCAAAATACGATCCTCAACAAAGGAATGCCAACAAGTATCCACTTTGTAGATTTGTAATATGGTCTACCTTAACCTTACTGCTTTTATGATCTGGGTAAAGAAATCATGCAATTCACTTGTTTGCAGAAATTTTTGCGTTAGCTAACTGAAGGAAAATCAAATAGCTTTTTTAAATCTATTTAAATGACAAGTTCGCTGAAGGGAACTCAGTTCTAAATGAGGATGACTCTAAATTATTTTGGCGATGAATTTTAGCCCACAATGAAAATATTCCAAACCCATTCCTCTATTTATAATGCAAAATTTGGAAAAAAATTATCCTTGATTTTAGTATAAGAATTACGGATATAGAAATCAATAATGCTGAATAAAGGAAAATATGGTAAGCGTATATTGTCGTACAATTGGTTTCCCATCTGTAGTTTTTTCTCATTCTGTCTATAACACCAAAGATTCGACATTGTCAATTTTCTAATAATCCCTTTTAAGGCTTCTTATACATGTGAATCTTCTAATTAAAATAAAAAGTAAAGTCACGGTAGAACTACTTAATTCGTACACTTCAAAGTATTGGGTATTTACAAACGATTTCCTTTTTTTTGTCTGAATCAGCAACGGTCTATATACTTTTTTTTTAGAATTTTTTTTTCTAAATGTTACAGGAAAAAGAGATCAAAACAACATAGAACATCATGATTGTAAATCTTTATAGTTGTGTAAGAACATTAAAGCTACGTGCTCAAAATACATATTTTAAGGGTAGTGAGCTAAAATTTCAATGTATGTTCAAATGACTTTTCCTAAGAATAAGTTTTACTGACACAGTGAAACATATTAAGACTCGATATGAAAAGGTTATTGGAAACATCAATAACTTTTTATAGAATTCATGCACTGGCCATTATATGATAATTTTCATATCCGTTTCGGCTGTTACATTTCTTTAAAAATAGTATTCTGTGGTTAGATTAATTCCTTCAATATAGAAATTATCAGTGGAAGAAAACTTTTTCATGTTTAACACAATCTCCATGTTCCCATGTTTTTCTAGGTTTTACTTTTCTATGAAATCTGCGCACCCATTAATTTGAAGCTTTCGATTTATAGCAATAAATGCTTCCTCCTTGTATCTATTTTTTATATGTCCGTTAACTCTTTTTGAGTTGACTCCTCCTTAGGTACCCTGAAACTGAGGCAAAAAATTATCAGTGATAAATATTTCCCCTTGCTTTCATTTTTAATTCCTTCACTGAAAAATTTTCAATGTCTATATGCTTGGTACACAAAGAAACGTTACATAAAGAAAATCGAATATTTAGATAATAGTTCTTGAATAAATATGAAGGTTTCGCCAGAATCTTAATAATTTATATGGTACGATGTTTTTTAAATAGCATGTTGATTAATAGCAATAGCTTATCGCACTCTCTCTATGCTGAACACAAGTTATATTACTATCAGTAATATAATAACAGTTAACAAATATTAATCAGAATAAATTATGGGCATACTATGATGGAAAAAGACATCTTACTGAAATATAAAATAAATTTGTTCAACTTTTCTTGGAAGTGTAATTTTTTTTTTCCTGACAGTAAAGTTTATAAATGTTGCGCGTTAAGAATTATTCCTAGACTGCGTGTTTCTTAATATATATAGCTTGAACAAATATTAAAAACTATTTTACCACATTCTTGACTGGTTACGAGTAATGCCACATTTTTTTGCACAGACGTTATTAACCGGTAAAGAGTTAACTCGATTTTGCATATGCGTCGTCTTACGGAATAATCAATACCTGGAGTAGTGCAGGTTTTCAAAAACGCATTGTTGATTCTGTTTAACGGAGTTTATTTTATGATGATATTAATAATTTTTCTAAGTTCGTTTTGTGTTTTAATGCGGCTTGATTTTGTAAAAAAAAAAAAAAAAATTCAAGAGCAGACCATTTTTGTAAACTGCACTCATTTACTTTGATTATTCAAATTAAGAAACTGAAATGCAGTGAGGGGAGAAGGAAGATCCCAGTCTATGGGCAGATAATTATGAAGCAGATAAAAGCAGAAAACATTTACATTAGAATCATGTAGCTAAAATGACTGTAGTCCTATTTTCAGAGAAAAATGAACATAAAAAAACATTTGACAATCTTTAGGAAGGATATGTGTTTATTTCAAGAATTAGTACAGAACTTAGTACTCCATATAATATTATTAAAATAATGAAAACTCATTTTGATTAAGTTTCCTTCACAAACAAAATTACACCATCACAAAAAAAGAAAGTTTATATGGCTGGGTAATAAAATCAAACAATGAAAAAGTCCCTTAGTAGACATTATTGGTCAATTGATCTTTTACTTGAAACACCTTTGTTACAATGAGTATGTCCAGAATGGGCAAAATACCCTATTTTTCCTATTAAAAATAATAAATATTTCTAACCTCATGCTTACAATCTTCTCAAGGTTACAACTCCTTTGAATAACTTCATTCAAAAACCAGCCTTGGATGGGCCAATGTTGGATGCACGTTAGTTTTTGTTTAAATTCATCGGTCAATAAAGTGCTAAGAACAAATGCAGTAGAAATTTTGTTTCGAAAAAAAAACATAACTTACGGAAACACAAAATGCAAAGAATAATAAAAATCAGAACTTACTTTTTTAACTGCTGTAGTGGCACCCGATCAGGAGACAAGAGAAGATTTTCAGAACGGTTTCAAACGAATGATCGACCACGAGCGATGATCCTTTTTATACTAGCTCTTTTTCAAACGGGACTAATCTTCACACGTTTTCCCCCTAACGGAAAACAACATCCTCATTTCTCTTGGCCCTCATTAGATTACACGGAGAGAGGCTTTTGACTTTTTTTTCTGAAGATTTCTTCCTTTTCCGTCTATAAATAACCGCCTTTTACTTTCATTATAATTGTCAATTTGTTTTTGCATGCCGTTGTTTTTTTTTTTCGCCTCCTCTTGACTCTCCCTCTCTCTGCAACAAACAGGTGGAAATCTTTCCGCTTCAGACATCAGTCCGCGTCAGGCGCGGGTTTGAACTCGTTAAAATATCATCACACGATGGAGAGGCGTTGATGGTTTTTCGAGGGGAAATTGTGGGCCACTCTGTATCTCTCATTTTCCCCTCTTATTAGTCGTTATCAAATGGACACTTCCTCTTCCCCTACGGAAAGTTTTTTTCCGGTGAAAAATTGCATAACTGTTACAGCATTTGCTAAAACCATTAGTAAAAGTCTGATTGTTTCTTTCCGAGGGTAGTTGAAAAGAAAGTTGTGTTTTTATTTTGTCTGGTGATTATTGGAACGATTGTCCGAACATTTTCCTGGCAAAATTTATGGCAAACTGAATATATTTATTGCTAAAATAAACCTGCTGAAATTATTGAATCCAATTGATTTAAGGGAGACACAATTTTTTTAGAGAAAAAAAAAACAGTTTTATTTTCTTGACATAGGACTTCTATAATCGGCATTTTTATAGTGCCGTCTATGCCACAATGATGTAAATCTGTACATTAAATTTATACATCTCGGAATAGGATCTTTCAAGATTCGAAATCAAAAAATGATACACATAAAATTCCTTTGGTAATATTCATGAAATTTCGTACAGCTTTACAGCTTGCTTGTGTTTTGATTTTTTTTCAACTGTAATAGAAATTTCGATTTAGAGTAAAAATTGGTAAAAAAACAAAGATTATTGAACCCTAAAACAAAGATTACTGAACAAATTTATATTATTAGTTCTTTAATAGTTATTAAAAGCTTTGAAAAATAAAATTTGGAGTTATTTTGAAGCCTTCCCAATGTTGAGAAGAAAAGCTATTCATTCAGCTTATATATAAAAATATAAATATGTTTACAATATGTTGCTTATATATAAATATGTTTAAAATAATAAATGTTTATTTAAAAAAATCAAATTGTTCAAGGTTTTTATGAAGAGAGATTTGAAAAAAATTCTATCACAAATCCATGCAAACATAAAATCTAAAATTATGGGTTCAGGACCCCCTTATTTCTCTTAGTCGAATGGATACACCCTGAACTAAATAAGCACGATAAAAACTTAATAACTACAGCAGACAATTCTTTTGTATGTATATTTTGACTAAATTTTCTTTCTCGTAAAAGTACTACTTATTTTTCGAGTTACTTAAATGCGTGTTATAAATTATCGGATTATTCGTAGAAACATTTCAAGCTCATCTTTGACCCCTTTACGCTTTTCTTTATCTAAGGTTCTGATGCTTTCATCCATCACATTGTTAAGTCTTAGAAATTTCAACCCCAAAAGAAAAAAAATCGTTCATATGAAGTAAAAATTGGTCATATTTGGCGCTGGGAGGAAATCGTCTTTTTTATGTTTCAAAACTTATCTTAGTATGTAACAACAGAACAGCCCAGTGAATGTCTACTGAAAGGGGATCGATCTCGAATCTCCCAACCTCGAGCCACTACTTTACTAACTAAACTATTTCGGAAATATAAATAAATCATATTTTTAAAATTTTGCCCTCTTTTTTTAGATTAATGACACACAAAAGTTGGCCACATTTTATTTTTTTACTACTAATTTATTCTTGACAATAAATGCCCTATTTCGTCGAAATATTTTATAGGAATGTTTTACAGGAATATCACCCCCATATCTTATATGAGTTCCCTTTATATTGTCTGTAAATGCAACTATTTTTGTGGCATGATTCCCATTCGGTGAAACGCCTTCAAATCGACCGTTTGCTATTACCGGGATTTGATTAGGTTCTCTTAAGCTCGAGATTTGTTTTCTACAAGCTGCATTATACCAAACAGAAGTGAAACTGTCATTTTTGGAGTTTATTACTTGAAGGTCGATAAATTTTGTTAAATTTAGTAACAATGCAAGAAAGAATTATTTTTTGCCTGATTGTAAATAAATTTCAGTGATTTTTATGATCGTGTTCTTTTTAATTCTTATCCAATTACGACAGCAGTACTTACTAAATTAGGTCTTATTGTTTAAGTATTATGATTTAAAAATTACATGAAAGTATATATATATATATATATATATATATATTAGGGTGGTTCGAAAAAAACTTTTTTTTAATTTCAGATCGCTAGAGTGCACAAAAGTTGCCATTGGTATAGACGTGAAAAAAGCACTAATTATTATTTTTTTGTTAATTTGTCTTCCGGTCCCGAATGCCATCGAAGTTAGCAAAAAATTGTGAAAAACCTTAATTTTCATAATTTTTTAAGCACTCCAGATGGTTTTAATTGCGTTCCTATACCATGAATTAACTACTAAAAGTATGTAAAATCAATATATTTGCACTTATTATACATTTGTTTCATATCTTCCGGTCACGCAACATAGTACAAAATGAGTAAAATTAATAGTTTTTGCAAAATTTCAAAATTTGACTGTTTAGTACATTTTAATCATACGACTTTTAGAGATGCTATAGTTTAATTCTATTACAATAATATATTTAAAATCCAAGCATATCAGAAAAACTTTGATATTCAAGTGGAATTCGGTCGTGCAGCTTCGTCAAAAACAGCAGAGTAGCCTACTACCGAGAGACGAGGCGTACGTGGCGAATGCCGCGCCCTGACGAGTGACCGATACGTGACGAGTGACCGATATGGCGTATCGGATCGCGCTACGGCTGCTATTGCTCCAAGTGTACTGCAAGATGTTGGGTTGATTAATGAATAATATATTTCTTATGTTGTAGACAAGAGTAAAGTCCGAAGAGAAAAAACTTGTGTGATATCTAGTTTGTAAAGTGATATAAGTTTAGGAATTTATGGTTTTTACTTTGATGGACGAAAAGACAATACATTGTCAATTGAAAAAACTGGCAGAAAACACTTTCGAAGAACATATAAGGAGGAGCATTACTCTTTAATTCAGGATCCAGGCTCCACTTACATAGGACACACTTGTCCTTCTTCAAGCTCAGCAACCGACATAGCCAAAAGCATCACGTCTTATTTACCAGAAAATGGCTTTTTACTTGACAAATTGGAAGTTTTTGGATGTGACGGTACTGTTATTAATACGGGCTTAAGAAATGGTGTAATTCGACAAATAGAGATACATGTGGGAAGACCTCTACAATGGAGTATTTGTCTTCTCCATTACAACGAACTACCATTCCGCCACCTTTTCCAACACTTAGATGGAAATACAACAGGCCCAATAGGATATTCCGGACCGATTGGAAAGGCCCTACCTGATTGTGAAAGACTACCAGTTGTTGATTTTAATCCTATTGATTGTGAGATTCCAAAGTTGACAAACGTACTCTTAGCAAGGACCAATTGTACTTGCTTGAGATATCAGAAGTCATCAAGTCAGGACATTTTTCAGAAGACTTTGTAGTACGTGATCCTGGCCCAATGTCACATTCAAGATGGCTTACTACTGCAAACCGAATTTTGCGCCTCTACATCAGTGTGTCAAGCCCTTCTGAAAATCTGAGAGAAATTGTCACATTCATTCTCAAATGTTATATGCCTACGTGGTTTGCCATAAAAATAAACCACAAATTCACAGATGGGCCTAGACATGTTTACAAAACTATTGAATCTACAAGGTACTTACCAGAAGAGCTGCTTCAAGTTGTTGATCCCGTTTTACAACGGAATGCTTACTTTGACCATCCCGATAATTTACTTTTGGCTATGGTAACTGATGAAAGAAACCATATCCGAGAGCTGGGCTTTAGGCGTATCATGAAGGCAACGCAAGCAATATCTGAAAGTGACTTTATCAGAATCTTTAAACCACCAAACCTAAACTTTGAAGCTAAAGACTATACCGAAATTATCAAATGGGACACCAGTACACTGACTCTTCCTCCACTGTTAAGAACATTGACTAATGAAGAGATAAAACAGTATGTGAGCAATGACTTCAAGCCTTTTATAATTCTAGATGCTTTCCCATGCCATACACAGGCAGTTGAAAGATGCGTTAAGCTAGTGACCGAAGCTTCAAGTAAAGTGAGTGGACACAGTTCCAGAGACGGCTATATTAGAACCACATTACTGTCACGCTCAGCGATGCCAACTTTTTCACACAAATCCGAATTCCGATATTTATCGATAGATAAAGACTAGAAAGGAAACATAAAGAGAGAGAAAGCGAAATAAATTTGTGCATATTGTAAATAACACACCCTACATTGGATGGTTGGTTGGTTGGGTAGGGTGTGGGTGGAACTCGAAGTGCAGCCACCTCCCCGTGGTGAGTTCTGGGTCGTTTTGTAAAGAAAATGAGCAAAGAGCTGCACCAACAAATGAATATTGAAACAAAAAAATTACCAAATATTTACTATTAGAAAATTTCTAAATTATCTGAAAGGAAACATTGTCAGACAACAAAATTGTCAGACAACGATAATGGCTGCTACCGGCTGCGAGCGCATCGCTGGCATTCGTCACGTACACCTCGCCTCTCTGTCCAGGTAGGCTACTCTGCTGTTTTTGACGAAGCTGCGCGACCGAATTCCACTTGAATATCAAAGTTTATCTTATATGCTTGGATTTTTAATATAATATTCTAATAGAATTAAACTATAGCATCTATAAAAGTCGTATGATTAAAATGTACTAAGCAAACTTTGAAATTTTGCAAAAACTACTAATTTTTCTCATTTTGTACTATGTTGCGTGACCGAAAGATATGAAACAAATGTATAATAAGTGCAAATATATTGATTTTACATACTTTTAGTAGTAAATTCATGGTATAGGAACGCAATTAAAACCATCTGGCGTGCTTAAAAAATTATGAAAAATTAAGGTTTTTCACAATTTTTTGCTAACTTCGATGGCATTGCGCGACCGGAAGACAAATTAATAAAAAAATAATTAGTGCTTTTTTAACGTCTATACCAATGGCAACTTTTGTGCACTCTAGCGATCTGAAATAAAAAAAAAAGTTCTTTTCGAACCATCCTAATATATATATATATATATATATATATATATATATATGTGTGTGTGTGTGTGTGTCTGTGTGTGTGTGTGTGTGTTTGTTTGTGTGTGTAAGTAACATTCGGCGATACCCGTCTCAGCGTGGGGTATTTCGGAGCATGACCGTGACGGTACTGTAGTCGTAGCGGGTCCCTCTAATCACATCGTGACGTTGATAAATGTTTCGCCGCATTATCACATCCCGTTTGGAGAAGCATAATTACGGATGGATGGGTTTATTTGAGCACTAGAATGTATAATATCCCAGACTTCAGTTAAAAAACAGGAATTTATTGCAAAGCTAAGAACCTGAGAGACGCGACTTCATTCGCTTCGCACCCACTTATCTCTGAGTAACATTGGCCGAAGTGGCCACCGGTGTTGGCCGGGAAAGGATATGGTACTGCATTAGATGTTTTCTATGCTACAAAGTTACGCAAAAAGTAGCTCTTCAAGCGTGTTCGGACTTAAATAACTTTGTGAGGTCGTTGTCACATGACTCTTGCACTCTGCACCCGTTGGCCGGCCAAGCCATCCAGGCACAGATGTCCCGTATATAAGTATCCCGTTGTTATATAAGTTTTGGCACCCACGAGATTGGGGGTTAAGGGATGATATATTAATTGCCTACTTTTGTATTTAGGATCTCCCAATTTCTTTGTTCTTAAAGCGAAAATAGCTTGCTTACGCCCAAGTAATTTTAAAGGAAATTAAAAAGAATTTGAAAATTTGAAAAGGTTTTTGGTTTTGTATGTTATATATATATATATATATATATATATATATATATATATATATATATATATATATATATATATATATATATATATATATACACATATATATATGTGTGTGTGTGTGTATGTGTAAGTAAGTAAGTAAGTAAGTAATAATAACGGCCCACCAGTTTAATTCTATTCTATTAATTCTCAAGCATTACTATTATCTTTCCCCTTATGTAACTACTTCCGTTTTTTTGTGTAGCGCCAAGCTGTCGCGGGTCATCTTTGTTCTAGTTGCAAAGTCGAACTCTTGTCGAACTTTTGATATGGAGTAAACAGGACGCTAAGCACTCTCTTCGTTATAAAATGTAACTAGCTTTTCTCTTTAAACATCTTATCTATGTTAAACAACTAAATACTAATTATGCGCTGAGTTAATAAATTTACTAATCCCACCGACTGGACTGGTTGATACCGTTCAACCCGACTTCATAAGACTTTTTAATTTTAAAAATGAAGAGGATATTTCCGGTCTTTTGGAGCGATTTTACAGTACATACTGATGAACACTTACGTTCATCAGTATGTACTGTAAAATCGCTCCAAAAGACATTTCAATCAATTCTGATTACACAGGCTTTTCAATCGGTTGCTCACTATGGTTCTTCACCTGATGTGTTACATATTCCAACTTCGTTTTTTGTTACATACGTCAACTTTTATTTTTAAATCTTTACAACCGCAACTTTATAATTTCGGCTCTTTTTTCGCGTTTTCAATCATCAAATTTTTTTTCTTCCTACTGCGATTGAAACTAACCAGTAAGATTTCTTTATTTCGTGTTGTTCTCCGCCCTCCCTTCTATTCTCAAATTTCTTTGATTTTTTCTCTCTCAATAGAAGACAAAAGTTTTTTCTCTTGAAAGGAAAGAATACCGTGGTTCGTCATTTGTGTTTGTTCGCCTAGGAAATGCAAAATAAAAATGATTAAATTTAAACTTTTGTTTAAACACAGAAAACTGAAGCTTTGTTTCTCACAAAGAGACAGAAATAATTGTAGTATAGCAATTTTTTTCTTACAAATAATTTTTTTCTCGGTGGAAAGGAAATTAAGCAGTCCCTTTATATGTAACGTCTAAAGCAAGGAAACACGCTATAGTAAGAAATTTTAAACAATAATTGTTAATACTGTTACAATCAAACATAATGTAATATCATACTAGTTTTTTTTATTCATTTATTTCCATTCTTTTCGACTGCTTTGATTTTAGTCTCTGACGAGACAACAGGGTTTATTTTCTTAAAAAGTAATTACATTAATGTTCATAATCAGTAGTTTCCTGCTTCTAGGAAGAACAGACAAAATTTAATGACTGGGCGCGGTGGTCCATTTGGTAAGAGCAGCGGGCCAGGGATCTGAACGTCCCTGGTTCGATGCTCGAAATCCACCGCCGTGTTCACTAATGGTGGCCTGTGCACGTAAAATGGGTCGTGGCTGCAATGTCCTCCAAATTCTCAAATCTACCTCCGGAGGTGCGGGGTCAAGTGTACCGGTCTCGTCACTTGACTCTGTTCAAAATAACGGAACCGGTCATTTAGCCAAGTCGAACTCCGACCCTTGTGATGCTAATTCAAAACAGGAGTCGCCCCTTTCTGCCCAATAGTCTATTAGGACCTGATGAATGGAACCTCCAACCAGGAGGCATTAGCATGAACAACAACAACTTAATGACTTTATTTAATGTTTAAATGTTAGGTAAGGTTGACAGTTATTTCAAAGGTACTGAATGTATGAAAAGATTTGTTTAATACCAGGAAATTGAAAAAGGATTTCTCAGAGAGAATTTAATTCAACGTAGTAGATATTTTGATGAAATAAAATTTAAGTTTTTTTTTGTTTTTGTCAATCGTAAGTAAATTTAACACGTCTCGGAATTTTACTACGGAAACAAGCATAATAGCCTCATAAATATTGTATTTGCAATAATGGAACATTAAATAATATTTTTAACCAGAAAAATATAAAAACCATCGGGTTCAATGCTTTTTTTTTTATCATATCATATGTTTTCATCATTTTCAATTGCTTTTCAGTTAGTCTGTCAAAAGATAACGGGATTTATCCTCCAAAAAGAAATATCGAAATTTATTATTTGTATTTTCTCTTCTGGTTGATATAAAAAAATAATTAATTCAAAGAAAGGCAACGGAGTTTCATGATAACTGCGCATGCAAAAATAATCGGAAATTGAAATAATATCGTTTTTAAGCAGAAAAAGAATTAATATTAACAAATGCTGATCTTTTACTTTAATGCTCCATTATATTTAAATTATTCTCCATTCCCTTTAAATTATTTTTTAGTCTTTTATTTTTATTCCACATAAAGTTGATGGGATTTGTTGTCTGAAAAAAAAACTATAACATTGAGGTTAATTATCTTAATATGCTTGCATCGTTGATATAAATATAAACATACTTTATTAAAGAAGTGGTTATTAAAATTCAGGAATCAAAAGTTTTGCTACGCCGAGAGAGGCAGATGGGAAAAGAGAAAGATTAAGACAGTATGACCAAAAGTTACAGATTATTTTTTTCTCAATGGAAAAAAAAATTAACATGATCTTAAAGTTTAAAGATTGAAAACAATACATTTTAATATATTTTTTTTTACTAGCGGAGGCACTTGTCGTGTAGACATTCGCCTATAATTCACCGTAGTCAGCTTCCCACTTTATTACGGGGGCACCATATAGGCGAACCAGCTTTACCCCCTATGAAGGGACTACACAAACTGACGTATATCCGAGCACTTTCAGCACCGAAAGCCAGCTGTACCACAGGCCCACCACAGGTCCTAAAAAAAGTATAACCTTTAATATATTTCCATATACTTTTTAAAACACAAATGAAGTTTTATTCCCCCCCCCCCCCACTGAAAAAACTTTTATTAGACAGATTTGTATTATTAATGAATTTGAATTTTCATCATCAACAACAAAAATTAATAAAATGCATGTGATTAAGAGAAGAGAAATGTAAGTACATTCGTCTTCAGGCAACTTCTGTAAAATTATCTGTTGTTTTTCTCTCACAGAGTGAGCAATTGACATAAAGGTTTGATAAAGAAGCAATCCAATTTGGAATGATCAGATAACCGTAGTTATTGTTACATTCGAATTCTCATTTCAGATCAAATGCAATGTTTATAATAACTAGTCATCATTGAGGGTATAAATAAAGAGGTATTTTATTTTGAGAAACGAAACCTACAATTAAGAACTCGCGAAATAGTAGTATACACTAAAAAGTAATATTCATGTCATGCTATCATACTTAAATGACCACATGAATATTAAGATATGCAGTTAGTTCTCTCTGGTTAAATCTGTGACAAATTTAATCCTCTCTCTCAAATACATAACCACTTTTTAAATTTTTTTCTTTAAGTTACAGGTAATTCTATAAATTCAATCTCAAATATTTTGGTCCCTATTAAAATTTGACTATAAAATATTTTACACTTATGAATTTCTCTCGTAAATGGAAAAATCTTACACTAATTAAATACTAGAAATTATTTTAAAATATAAAGAATACTATTAATAAAAGGAAAATAAATCGCTCATTACATTTAAGAAAGTGCAGGCTGTTGATGGAGTCTTGTACTTTGAAAGATTTCAACTCTGGTGTCAAAAGTTCCGGGAATTTTCTAAAGCAAGTTCATTCACGCGGACCATTTTTTATATTTTTGTCAATGCAAAATATTCTGTTAGGGCATTATTTTTTTAAATACGTTGAAATGTCACGCTTTGGCTCTCATACTTTTAGTGCGAAATGAATTTCTTTTGATTACCTATGTCTATTAGCTAAAGTGCCAGAGATATAATTAAAATAGGATTTTTCCACAGATTGAACACTCTTAATATCAGATTGCTTTATGTGTGATATATTCTAGGAATAAATTCTGTAGCACATTTGGAACTTTTCCTGTAAACATTTTGACGTGCACACGGGATAGTATCACGATAGGGGAGGTTTAATGCTTTATTTAAACATAAACTTCTCTCTACGGGTGAGGTAGAGCCAGTGGTTCGGAAACTGTGAGTCGTGAAAAAAATTAGAGAGATTATGAATAGTTTGAAGTAAATTTATATCATACTGAATTATTTTATTTTAAAATATACTTTAACCTTTTCCTTACGTGGTGAGATGGCATGTATCCCAAGAATACGGGTCCAAGAATGAATATTGTATATACATATATATATATATATATATATATATATATATATATATATATATATATATATATATATATATATATATATATATATATATATACATATATATATATATATGTATGTATATATATATATGTATGTATGTATGTATATATGTATGTATATATGTATATATATATATATGTATGTATGTATGTATGTATATACATACATATATATATATATATACATACATACATTTATATATATATATATATATATATATATATATATATATATATATATATATATATATATATATATATATATATATATATATATATATATATATAACCCTACTATAGGCCGTTCTTACAAAGGGGGCACGAAGTTTCCAGTTCTAAAGAGGGAATCGGAAAAATAGGCCCCGTAAGCTAAAGGTTAAATGTCCTATAATTACATGTTTTTAATATTTATATTTATATTTTTTCATGTGAAAAAAAATATATGACATGATATTGTTGAATAAGATGTCAAACAGTCTTACAATAAAAAATCCTTCAGCAAAAGCTATAATCCCACTGCTTGACTGTTACGTATCCGCATGACGCTGGGTTTTCAAAATTAATAGATGCAAAAACCAAAGAACGACCAATACTTAACCCGGAAGATGATACGAAAGCAGTACTCTAAAATATATCACCAAATATTGAAAAAATATTATCTGAGATCCGGGCTAACCCTTCTCTCTATTTTTTTCTGCTTTAGTTTTTTTATAAACAAATGAATTTTATAATTTTCAGTGTTATATGAAGGTTATAATTTTGGAATCCTGCTCTTTTTCAACTTTAATTTTTGAATACTGTTACTTAAATAAATTACAAATACATATTAATTTTTAAATATGAAAGCGGAATTGGCTACTCTCACGGGAATTATTAAAAATTCCCCTGATAGTGGCCAAAAACAAATGCAGAAGGTTAGCAAAACTTTTTCCATTGTTAATATGCAAATTAAGTATATACCAAAACTCTACAGTTCATTGATTTTTAAAATAGTTCATCAAAATTTGCTTATTTTTTTCTACTTATTGTTAGCAACTTTCCTGATTTTTTCAAAAACTTTGCTATTCCCAAAAAAATTGTTCATTGAAAGTAGAAGGATTTTTTTATTTGACGGAACAGGGGAGTGGTAAAAAAAAAGATTACGCACCACTGGGTTAGGTTATCAAGTCAATTCAGCAGCAACATCATACGTAGCTAGTAACAAAAACATTGTGGTACAGTTAATTTCCTCCCAAAATTATGTATATATTTTCTCTAAAAGAAACTTAATTCCTCTTTTCCAAAATATTTGAAAAATGCTGGGAAATACAATAAGTTAATTGTGAACCAAAAGGGGGACAAAATTTGTATTCACTTCCTCTATCGAAGTCAAAATGAGAAATTTGGTAGCTGTAGAGGATAAGTTTGATTTGGAAAAAATTTAAGAGATTTACATTTTCTTTGTATAGATATTTAGAAATTTTAACTGGAGAAAGTATTTGTCCAAGATTTCAAACTAATTGTTACCGAAACGATGTTTGTAATCTACATGTTTGTTGATATCATGAATCATTCTAGTTTTTTAAAGAACTATTTTTGGTAGGATCAACCAGTTTGAATTTGAATGAACATTCGAGGTACTTCTACTGTTTTAAATGAATGAGTTTTCCTCAATTATCATTCATATCCATGAAGAGTTGCTACAGTTTCCGCCACTTTCCCTTTATAACTGCCTAATATTTGTGTCAAATAATTATTATAGCAGTGTGATTTAGCTTCTTATTTAGAAAAAAATAATTTTAGCAAAAAGTATCTGATATTTTTTCGCAATATGTACACCCAAATGTGGTATTCTTAAACATGTGATAAAAATATCAAGCCTGCACTGAATAATACGATATTGAGGAAACTTTTCATTGTATAATGATGCAAGCAAAGGTGTTGGTATTTCCGGAAGTGTGCAGATGCGTACACGTATATAAAGGCGTTAAAATAGCTATTTCCGGAAAGGAAAGTGATCTATACATCAAAAAAGTTAAACTCTATCTCGGATGAAAGGATATTAAAATCAGAAATTAATAGATATAACAGTATATCTCTTAGAATTATACTATAGTTGGTTTAGTTTGGGTTTAGTTAAGTTTAAATAGTTTTTAAGATAATTATAAAATTTTCCAAAAAGTTAGACTTCATAAGTGCACTGACAGTAAATAAAATTTTCCCAAAAAGTGCTATTTTTTAAAGCAGATTATCGCTCGCTAAAAGTATTTTTAACAAGACCAAAAGTGAATAGTTTTCTAAAATGTTATATCCTGTAACTTTTTACATGCAAAAATATGTGAAAGTAAATAAGGAAGTAAAATCAGTACTAATGTCCTTTAAAGACAATCTGTAATTGTTTCTATCAGAAAGATCGTACACTAACAATCACGCGAGAACGAATGAATATTCATGATGCGTATTTTAAACCAAGACCTGTAGTTAAAAAACGATATTTCATGATGGAAACAGGTTAAAAATATATGAATAATAAAGATACTTCCAGGACATAAAGTATGCAGAATGCAAATGCTACAACTTCGCATAAGAACCATCAAAAAGAGATGTTTTGATTTCAGCTACGATGGCCAATTTGTTCAGCTGAGCATGTCGGTTTCCCTAAGATTCTACAAGTAAGCTTGTCATAGATACATAGGAAAGTCAAGGCTTGATAGGTAATTTAGATGTCTAAACGCGGTTCCTTTTTCACATCAGCGCGTTTAAGATGTATTGTTATTCTTAAATAGGTTTAAATATTCGCTAAGCGCTAACTCAGAAAAATAAGCGTAAAATTATACACAAAAAAGTTTTAAAATATACTAATTTATTACGCACATTTACTGTTCTTTATGCATATACTATCAGAAATATTCCTGAAATAAAAAGGAAATTTGAAAACTGAAAGGAAAAGTATTAAAATTTGTTTTAGATTTCTCTGCATATGAATCTGCGTACATATGCTGTGCTTATTTGGAGATTAAATAATCGAAATATGTATAACTGCATTACTTTTCAGATATCTTTATACAGCTCTCATACATAAACTCTTCTTATGTGCATAATATATTTATATGAAAAATTAAATTTGGAGTATAGATTATAGCATTTTATGCTTCCTTCAAATACTCTGTAGACTTACCTGATATTTTTCATTCTTCCTTGTTAATGTTATAAGCAAGCTTTAACAAGGTACTTTTTAAAAAATAAGTTATAGTCAATATTGTCGAATATACGTCGTCATAGCAAATTTTTGGCATGTATAATATACGTCGAGTATACAGGGTGGTCTTAAAGAAACTTTGCCGATATATGGACCTCTAGCGGCCGTTCCATTCAACCTATCGAGATGTGATTTCAGATATCATAATCACATCTGATTATGATGTGATTATGATATCACATCATATAATATGATGTGATATCATATATGTGCTATGTTATATAATATACAGTAAATATAACATAGATATATTTACTGTTATATCTATTCTTCATTCACAGAATTTAGAGGTATGAGCTCTGGATTCTCTGAATGGCAACAACATGGCGCTCATGGTTACGGTTATTGGTACAGAAACTCAAAATTTTCAAATGGCAACACCCACTTTTTCCCGTCGCAAAATGCTCAGCGTATGCGAAAACCCTGAAAATCGTTGGAACGGTACGTGTATCACAAAAAGCGGACCCGTTATGCAAGCACAAAAAAACAGCTCTGCGAATGGCTAACAAAATCGATATATGGACCTCTAGCGGCCGTTTCCGTTCAACCTGAGCATGTCGGTTTCCCTAAGATTCTACAAGTAAGCTTGTCATAGATATATAGGAAAGTCAAGGCTTGAGAGGTAATGAGATCGAGATGAGATTTCAGATATAGTTATTCATAGCTGTTTTTTGTGCGTGCATAACGCGTCCTTTTTTTGTGATACACGTACCGTTCCAACGCTCTCTATGGTTTTCGCATGCGCTGAGCATTATGCGAGGGAAAAAAGTGGGTGTTGCTATTTGAAAATTTCGAGTTTCTGTACCTATCACCGTAACCGTGAGCGCCACTTTGTTGCCATTTACAGAATCCTAAGCTCATACCTCTGAATAGCTATAACTGAAATCTCATCTCGATCGGTTGAAAGGAACAGCCGCTAGACGTCCATATATCGGCAAAGTTTCTTTATGACCACCTAGTATGTCGAATAAACATCCTGTACAGTTGTATTTAAAATCCTCAAAGATACTTGACAAATAATACATAAACGTAATATACTCTAGATTAAGCGACTAGATTTTAACATATTCTGACCAAAAAATGACACCTTGCACAGAAAACTGAACATTTAAATACGAAGCGAAACCACCAGATTTGGCTTTCCTCTCTGTCAATCGCTCTCTCTTGATTGAATGATGAGTATTCCTGCATCCCACTCGAAGTTATCTCTAAACAAAAAACTGTCGTAAAATGGAACATGGAATATCTTGCCTCATCAAACTCACAGTGCGCAAGGAGATTCTTTTAACTGTCTTTAATTGTTTAAAGTGCAAATATTTCTCAACAGATTTTAAATTAACTTAAGTTTTTATAGGCAACGGGAATTTTAAAAGCCACCTATTCAGGTTTGCTATTTTGCCAAATGAACGTTATGACTGTGGTGATGATGAAGAGAATGTAGAGCAAATCCTTCTGCACTGCAGTTTGCATACAAATCTTAGATCTGCTTAAAGGACGTTTGGAGGGCCTCTCCATGGGGTTGGCCTCCTGTTTTCTTTGATCTTGTTAGAAGTAAGGAGACTTTTTTTATTGTGTCTGACTTTGTGCACAGTCTAGATTATTAGGTCTTTTGTGATTTTTACTTACTTTTGTAAGCCACGTGGTATACTTTGTGGTACACGAGAAGTTTTTAAATTTGTTTTTTAAATTTAAAAAATATCACTCAAATCTCATGGGGATATTTCCGTAAGTACGTGTTAAACAAACGTGTTCAGTGAAAACGTGTTAAACAAACACGTTCAGTGAAAACATGGTAGTTTTTGAGTTACCCTCGCACACAGATCTAGGAATTAGTTGTGAGACCTCTGACAAAGTAAGCCAGGGGATGGCCGAATCCTATATATCTATGGGCACTGACATTCGGTTCAAATCTAGTGGGTTCGAGTCCCGCTGTTGGCGTGGATGTTTGTAGCCGTTCGAAATCGGCTTTAAACTGCAGGTCCCTGTCTAATTATCCCTCGTGTAGCAAAAAAAGTTGACCGTAGCGCTCCAAACCAAACCAAAACTGAGAAACTAACAAACAATATTTGGGACTTGCCATAAAACCCTTGCCTAAGAGTGGGTTACTTGGATCAATAACGTGGTAATTCTAGAGTTACTCAGATTCGTTGGGTACCTGGTACCCAGCTATATAGATTATAGATTCCCAGAAAATAGCACTACTTCAGAATGCGTAAATATTAAGCACTTTCTGAGCTTATTGGGAAATATAAGTAGAGGAGAGTTTTAGACTAAGACCCCTTATATCTCAAAAGTCATATTGAGTCAGCTTGACTCACTGCTTATTCGTTAGCATTAGATGAGTATGGAGAGCCATATTTACCATCTTGTTGTCATTTTTGCTGTTATTTATGCCTGCTGGCCGGAGCAAGATTTACCTTCTTAGTTCAAGATACCAAAAGTCCTTCTATTACTGGATGTCTAAAATTATATGATACAATTGGTTTCATTGTCTTTGAAAAATGATGGCAACTCTCAAGAGTAGGTAAAAAGGACTTTTAATTTGCATGATACATAGTAACTAAAAAAATCTCTCAAGCAAAATAAAGAGAAATATAACGATCATAACTTATTTCAGATTTGAATTTCTGATTGGATCAGGGATGACTGAAAATGCCACGTGACATAAAATGAAGACCTTATTTGAATAGTGGGCCAGCTCCATTTTTGTTCATTTTGAAATACTGAGCCTTAAATTCTAATGAGTGCTGAAAAATGACTACTGAAGTCTGATTTGTGGTGCTCTCTGTTGGCAGCAGAAATAAGCTGGAGGTGTACCAGTTTTAAAATAAGATTGAAATGACTTGTATGAACATAAAAGTGAGGCTAACTCCATTTTTTTTTAAGTGAAGTTTGCTTACTATTCAAATTAGGCCTTCAAATCTAGTCGTGCAAACGTTAAAACGCTATGTTTCTTAGTACCAAGCTCAAATGGAAAACGGAATTGTCAGACAGGGGCTACAAAAATAAGATACACATCCTGTAGAAAAAAATAATCTTGAAAAAGACTTTGCAATATTCCTTTACTGTGGGATTAAACATAGTTCTATCTATTTCTTTCGGAATGTTTCGAATACGTACATTTTATTTGCATGCTGTAGATCCCAAATCAGAGATTTCGTCCCGGAAGGATGCAAAATGATTAACAGGTTTCAAGACACACAAAAACAAAACCGATTTAAAATATATCATCTATGTATTTTAGTCTTCGTTTTTTAATAATTAGGCTGAATTTTTAGAAACAATCATCAATGATGGTCTATCCTAGACATGCCATTCTTTGAAATTGGTACCGGTTGCCAAACATTTTTTGCAATCAATATCTAATGAAGTGATGTCCTTTGTGAGAGTACTGCTGTAAAATTTAATAAGAACAACAGTTCTTATAAGACTTACTGACAATTCCTCTACGCATAAATATCAAAAGCATATGGAGCCATGCATTTAAAAAATTTTTTACTGTAGTAAAAAAATAAAACTTTTCAACATATTTTATTGAAGGCCATGTTACATCTACAGTAATCTTTCCTTGGAGCTCCATTAAGAACACCAAGGAGTGTATAACAGTACTCATAGAAGCCCCATTGTATAAATATTAGAATATTGGGGCTTTAATGAGAACATCTGGAGTAATACATTAAGGTACGAAAATTTCTATTTAAACCAAAGGAATTTGTTTTGATTATTTAAAAAAAACAAATTCGATAAAATTCCATTATTTGACATGTGATATGCCAAATAATAGAAAAAAAATGATAGTTTTTTTAAATCTGTCATATAAGGATATGGTAAATCAAGATCGAATTTTTTTTTAATTGGCTTCTCGAATTGAATAACCATAATTTGTTTTCTTGTTTTCCTCTTTCGGTCCCTATTTTTCCGTTAAGAAATTTTTTCAAGTGCTATGATATTTATAATGGTATTTACCTATTTTGAGCTTTCAACGCTGCACCTTCACAATCTTATGACATTTGCAGGTTTTTTACTTTTTCCAGGACTGTTGAGTTGAATTCATAACATTTTCTTTCTTTTTCTGGAAACAATCAGGAGGTATTTTTCTGATGGGAAAAATTAAATGGGTTCACATTTTTTTTCTGTCCCAAATCAGTATGAATTAAGGTTTCTTTCACCGCTGGTGAGGAAAAAAAAAGCTTGAGAAGTGGAAGGCAACTTTCTTTGTCAGTAACACACTGTTCTGACAGAACTGTTTACTAACAACAGGAAAAGAAATATCTCTCGGCGTTATACTTTCTACTCTCCATTAACCTTTTCTCTAACAGACATCTAGATAAACAGTTTGCCATTCCTGGTCGACTCTGGCAAAAGGAGAGAGTACACGAGCTTGATTGTTGAGGTAAAATGAAAAACAGTTTTCAAGGTTGCTGACCGAATGCATTATTGTATAAATGTTTGATATTTCAAAGAAATTTGAATCTTTTATTAACACCAGTGTTTATTTTATGAAAGATCTATGTTACTGAGTACCCGGACATTCATGAAAGAGTATTTAACATATCATAAAGGAAGCAACGGTTGCCACAGTTACTATGAAAGTTACTTTGAACATAATCATATATTATGAACAAAAAAATTGACTTTTGAAGTTTTGATAACCGCTCTACACACGAGAGTAGAATTGAAATCTCTTTAAGATCTCTCTCTATATATATATATAACAGTTCCGTAACTGATTTATTAACTGACTGATTGACTGACTGACTTACTGACGTATAACGCATAGACCAAACCGCTGGAGATAAAGGGCTGAAATTTTGCATGGCTATTCTTCTTATAGTGTAGGGGTTCACTAAGAAAGATTTTTGAAAATTTCTTCTTAGATTTTTTAAAATGAAATTTTTAAGCTGTTTTAGTAACTTTTTTTAAGTTTGCATTTAAAATAATAACTTTAGGGTTATAAAATTTATATCATTAGACAGATCATAAAAATTCCTTTAAAATGAGATTTTTTTCGAATCTTTACCTCTATTTTCTAATTTTTGGTGAATTTTTTAAGATTAATTTTTAGAATTTAATTTATTAAATGCTGATCGCGTGGTTTCTTTTCATTTTGTGATACTTTAAACTAATTTTGCGTCACGTGTGTAACAACGAAATAGACAAAAAATATTTTTTTTTCTTGCTACTGCGGCAGACGATTGGAAATTATCAAAAAAAATATTAAAATACAGTAAAAGATATGTTCCTCAAACTGCACTATATTAACTGTATTATATTGTTTAGTATGTTCTATTAGACTTAATTTCAATATTTTCTTTTGCAATATTTTGTCTATGAAAACATCCCTTACATTTTTTTATAAATATATTTTTTTTAGACCAATTGCATACATTGAACGTTACATACTATATATATATATATATATATATATATTGGCATTAATTGCATACATTGACTGTTGTATTAACTTTGAATGTACTCCATAGCGAAGTACGGGTTTTCAGCTCGTAACCCTATAAGATTTGTCTCTATATGCTAGGTTTTACCTTTTATGTATGCATCTACGGAGATTTCCCATTTTTTCGCTCTGTTAGTGCTATAACCTTTCTTGCTTCATGAAATTCTAACTTTAAGTGGTAAAATACATGCATAAAGTTTAAGTATTAATTTATATTACTGAGCATATTGTTTTGACGAAGATATTACTTATGCATTTACATATGCATATACATTCAACTGTCTCTCTGTTACCCATCATACATCCGAGTTGTTTACACCAAGATGTTCCCCGTGACCGGTGGACCTTTATTTGAGCAAATATTTTCATTGTAATATTGATTGTGTTATTGTAAAAAAATATATATACAAATCGTAGGTGCGCGACCCATGGGCCATTCAATTTCCGAAATCGTCAGACAGCTAGGATTTTCAAGGTCGACAGTGTCAAGAGTATACCAAGAATACATGGATGGTGGAAAAAAACTAGCGATCGGGCAAACTGCAAAGGACAATTAGCCTTGACAGTGCGTGGTGAGAGACGGCTCAGGCGTATTGTACGTAGCCAGCGAAGCCAAACATTAGCTCAAATTACCACCCAGTTTAATGACGGTGCCAGGCGTACAGTCAGTAAACGGACTGTGCAACGCTCGCTTCACCGTATGGGTTTCGGGTGCTGTCGACCTACGAGAGTATCATTGTTCTATACTCGCCATCGGGCTGCACGTCTTGCCTGGGCTAGAGAGCACAGAGACTGGAGTGTAGAGGACTGGAAACGAGTAGCATGGAGTGATGAGTCTCGATTCCGACTACTTAACGCCGACGGGAGGCTGAGAATATGGCGTCAGGCTCATGAAGCCATGGATCCTGCATGCCTGGCTGGAACTGTACAAGGGCATGGTGGCTCAATCATGGTCTGGGGTGTTTTTTCGTGGCACAGTTTGGGATCTTTGGTGCGTGTACCAACGTCCCTCAATGCAATTCGGTACGTAGAGTTGCTAGGTGATCACCTCCATCCGTTTATGCTGTTCTGTTATCCGCACGGTTTCAAGGCATGAAAGGCCATCACACAGCACCAAAGAACCTTACTGAATTATGGACAGCTTTAGACAATATTTGGCAAGCCATTCCCGTGGAACGTTTCCAGAAACTTGTTGAATCTATGCCTCGTCGTGTGGCAGCCGTTATCAAGGCCAGAGGAGGCCCAACTCGTTACTAGGTAGATATCCCTAATTCAGTGGCACTTCAGTGTATATATATTTCTGTACATTAATAGTACCAAAATAGTTTTTTTCAAGCAAAAAAAAATCATTTTTGAAGCTTCTACGAAGTAATTTATAAAGGGTAAGTGTAGTAATAAACTTTAAATCTGTTTTTCTTAAAACAGAATTTTCAAGGTTTTTAGATTTTTTAAATGCTCCATTCTACTTAATTTTGATTCAAAATTCATGACCTTGATAAGGATGAATCCTGATACTGTTTATAAAAAAACTGGGTATGCATTTTTCAATTCGGCTTCATTAAGGTAATTAAATTTTATTTATAACTCATTAAAAGGTAAAATTTTGTTGAAAATCGGGATGGAATTCAGAAAAACTCTCAAAAATTAGCTATTAAAGGGATTGAATAATTCATACTCATATTTGTTTCTTATACAGTTTAAAATGATTGAAATGCAAAATCGAGGAAATATCTCAACAATTAAGTAGCAAGGAGCATTTTAAAATTTTGTTTACAAATTATAAAAAAAATCTTAAAATTATAATGACATTTGAAATTTCTTTTACCGTATTATATATATTTATAGTGAAATGTATATATGTACAAAATTTCGAATCTCTATGATGAAAAGTAAAAAAAATAAATCTTAACGTCCACCGTTCCCTTATAGTTGTTCAAAACTTAATTAAAAGCATGTGAGATGCAAATTATAATTTGCATTTTTCACAAATTAATTTCGTTTAGTGACTATAAGAATTCTATTTAAAAAAAACCAGAAAAAATTGCGTTTGAATAAAAGTTTGCTTTAGAGAGAAGCTCTTAGATGGAACGGGAAAAAATCTTAGAATATTCAATATAAAATAGTTACTAAATACATTAATCGTATTCAAAAAGCCAAAGAAGTCTTTGAAATTTTTTTCTTCGCTAATTTTTCTCCATTATTCATGTATTTTTTGCTGTTTTACTTTACTTTTCAAAAGAAGAACGACAAACAAACAAGAAAATGAATAAAAACACGTGAAGAGGACGTTTCCATACAACGACATGAATGAATCTTTGGAGTAAAAATTACGAAATCGAAAGACAGAAAATCAGGGAAAAACAAGGATTATCAAAAAAATAATTAACAAAGATAGGAGCAAGTAAAACGATATTTTCTAAAACCTCTGAAATAACGGATGAAATACAATAAATAAATAAAAAGAAAGAAAGTAGTTCCTTACAACCTTGATAACTGATGGAACACGTCTAGCATAATTGCTAGCATGCCCCAAAACTGTCTGAGTTCCATATTATGAAAATTGTTTCAAAACTGTCCAGATCAGAAATAAAACAGGGAGGACAAAAGATTTTTTTCCAGTGGCACAAATACAAGTACAGCCAGAAAAAAGCACAAGACAAGAAACACAACCCCTCCCCCCCCCCTCCCCACGAAAAAAAGCTGCAGCAAATAGTCTCTGAATCCAGAAGTCCTCTGGCCTCCCAGTAACGGTCCACAAGAAATCGTTTAGTCAATGCAGGACAATGAAACAAATATTCACAGTTCATGACTCGTCCCAAGTCACGGAGTCTGCAGAAAGGACTAGAAACAATGTTTAAGCGGTGTAAATGTTCCAAGAGACAGTCATGTCCAGTGACTAGTCTAAACTCGGCCACCATTTTATGTCTGGGCCATTTTGAGACACCAAATAATTTTTCTCTCCAAGGCTTTTGAGAAGATCTAACGGCGAGACTCTTTTTGAACTCCTCTCTCACCGTATTTTAGATTATACGCTTTACAGTACTGTAAGGGACACTGCAAGGAGATGTCTGCAAGATCAAAGCACCTTTTTTGGCCAGAGAGTCAGCGATTCCATTGCCATGAACACCACAGTGCTCAGGGATCCACCGTAAAACAATGACCCTCTAAGGGCCTGTTCACATAGGCGTCCGTTACGTTGCGTTAAGGAAAATATGACGTTGAGACGAAAATAAACCAATCATAGGCGTTAAAAACTTCATTTCTAATCGTTTGGAGGCATATGATTGGTTTATTTTCGTCTCAACGTCATCTTTTCCTTAACGCAACGCAACAGACTCCTATGAAACAGGCCCTTACTGACTTATAGGGAGGGCAAAAGATACGTTTCCTAAAAAGTTATTCTTTTAACCCGAATACCAGAAATTGGAGGGAACAGTCGAGTTGTACATTTACATTTTTATCGCAGATTTTACTCATTTAAAACGAAGGTTAACGAACCCTTCTATTTTGGTCTGCATAGTCAAGAATGTATTCATAATCAACAAAATTTATACTCAAGAAATTATTTAGAAAACAATCATCTTTGAAAGATGCAGTTTATTGACAGGTTTAAAGATAAGCTTAAAACTGGACCGAGCAACAGGATAGAAAATTTTATAAACAGAGTAGAAAAAAGTCATGTACATCAAATTATGATAAGAAATATCTTCAGGGGGGGCGATGCTGGTCCACTTATGCGGTGCCCCCATAATAAAGAAGCCAGCAAAATCGTGGTGATAATAGGCGAATGTTTACAGACAAGGCTTCCGCATTGGGAAAAAATATTATATATATATAATAGCCGTTGTCTCTGTATAACACTTCCGGGCTGTACTCATCTTTCAATTGAAGCCCTCAGTAAACAAACAGCAGGTTTGGCTTAATTTCAATTTCAGATGTGGATCAGAATTTATTCTTACCTAAAAACTAATATCTTCTCCATCAAATTACGTTTGTTCAGCCTATTTATCTTTAAAACATTCAGAACTAAAAAAAATTGGATGCTTTTAGCTGTATATTTAACAGTTTTTAAAAATCTGTTTACTTTTGCGATGAATTCTGAAAGTAAACAAACTTGAATGTGAATGAATCAAGTAGCTCAAGTATTCATATCGCGTAGTGAGCTGTAAAAAACTAGATGGCAGTCTACTACTCCAATCGCATGAAAAACTAAATAAATAAAAAATAATGAAAGGGTTTGCTTTTACAAGGTGTGGATTAAATGTAATATTGTTCGATAATTCGGGATATTTTTTAGCTGTCATATACTTTTTCCATTATGACTTCGTTAGTAGTATTATGACGTCAAAATGACGGGTTACCTTCTAGTCTTTAATCAAAAATCAATATATGTTTTGTAAGAGCCTATTAAATAATAGAAAATCGTATCCATTCCATGATGCAAGTGATTTTAAATTATTTTTAAAGGATTGTAATCTCAGAGATCAGTGAAGAAAGGTAATAAGAAAACAACAACTGTAGAGCATAGTAACTATATGCTTTGAAAGTCATGAATTTCTAAAGGAAAGGATTCTTGTAGATAGAATTAGTATTATTGGGTAAGGAAACAGTGAAAGGTTTCCTGTACACATGGGAGGAAAAATAATTCAAGGTTTTAGGATTAAATCCATAAAGAAAAGGCAACAAGTTATAGTATTCTGCATTTAGAATAAACTAAATATCTGAACTATCGGTGTTTGACGGTAGCAAGTAATTCTAAGTTAGAGACGCTATTAAAGATGACAAAGGTTTTCTCCAAATACCTCTCCTGTTTCTCAAAATCCTTAACTCAAATCAGTGCATATCAATGTCACAGTATACAGGAGAAAAAGTATAACTTTTTTGAAAAAGCTATCATTCAAATCTTTAGCGATTTTTTGACAAAATACTAACTTTTCCCAATAATTCCTTTACTTTAAGGGGACAGTGGACTCTCAAAATTGTGAAATTTGTCCAAAAATTCAATTTTTTTTTATTTTATTGAATTGTGAAACTACGGACGAGTAGGAATGTGCTGCATAAAGAATTTTTAATTTCTGTGATTACTTTCCTAGTTATAGACATTTTTATTTAATTTAGATATTATGTAGTTACTAATAGCAATAACTTTAAATACGTTTTTCTCAAAATAAAAATTTTCCTGTCATACGAATATTCAAACTGCTCGAGACGCATTTCTAATTATCGTATTGCTTTGAAATTTAAGTTTTATATACTTAATACTATATCGAATAAATCTTATAGAAAAAAATTATGCTTCGTAGCTCAGAATTTCTAAATTTTGTACTTGAAAAGATGATTTATAGGTATTTTGCTTAATAAAAAGGGTGTTTTCACTATTATTATTATTTTCTCTTTATAATTTTAATGAATGCTTAAAATAAGCAATAAGGTTCATTGTTAGTTCTATAAGGTATCCCGTAAATAAAAATTACCATATTATATGCAAAAGAAATGCCATGGAACATTTTTAATGAGACCAAATTTTAGATAAAATTAATAATTCATAATTCATAAATGAATAATATTTCATCATTAAATTTTAACCACTTTTACATATATATGGTACTAATCACATATTCACATTTCAAGCAAATCAATTCAAAACTAAAAAAGTTCGGTTTGAAGGTCCACTGTCCCCTTAACAACAGTCATAAGACATTCGTAATCCAAAATCTAAACAATCAGTCGAACCATCTAAGGGAACATTAGTGAATAGAGAAGGAACACCAAATTGATGACAGAGACGCCATTTACAGACTAAGGATTTCTGTCTTATTGACACATAAAATAGGACAGCTGTAGTCTTTCTAAGATATTATACAAGAATTTAGGAAAAATCCATTTGGGAGGATAAATTCAACTTTTTATGTATTTCGATCCAATGGAGATATTTTAAGGTGGTGATTTCCATAAAAACCTATTCTAAGGGATTAAATAACAAAGGAAATACGTTCTAAAATGGTAATGAGTTTTATATTTTTTCAGTAGGTTGAGAATAGGGCGACTAAATTCAGAAACCCTAAAAGGATGGTATAATATATGACTTGTATTCACAGACATTGCAAATACAGAGGACATTGGTGCCTATCATATTCAGCGTATTAAAATTCAGCTTCTGAACACGTCATTCATCCAAATCTGTCTTGTGGGGTATAACAGAATACGGGTAGTGTAAGTTCCTCTATGTTATTAAGAAGAATTGATGAGTGGCACCTCCATTTCCAAAATCATTATCGATTTTTTTATTGCATGTCACTTAAAGATATTGACACAAAATGAAGTTTTAAAAATTTTATTCAGTTCGAAAATTTGTTCCCGCATATAAATTAGTTGTTTGGTCTGAAAAGTTACTTTATGAAGACATGAATAAAATATACGTCGGATTGAATATTAAATGTGAAATTCATGGCTGGAACAGGCGAATTAGCTAGTATTACACCACTATACAAACAAAATCATTACTTTGGAGGCCTATTCATGGTATCCCAATTGATTACTCATATTTTGTATATGATATATGTAGTCATATACAAATAGTCTGATGCTTAAATACTTTTTTCCTACAAAACAAAGAAAGGAAAAAAAAAAGAAATTAAGATCGAAAGGAAAACGAATTCTTACAAATGTTGGTACTGTTGCCTTTTCTTTTACACCCCAAACTTTTTTTAAAGTTTATTTAATCTGGAGGGTTGAATTTAAACTTTATATTTGATACTATGTGTATGAAAATTTAAATATTAGTTGAAAAATAAGCAAAGAATTATATTGAATTAAACAAGTATACTTCTTCATTAGCTAGTCTAACGAATGTAATGCATTTTAATGGATTGAAAACATAAATAGGTAGAATGCAGTTTACAAATTAATAATAATAATAATAATAATAATAATAATGTGCTTATGTACATTGAAATTAACTATACCTTGATTACTTTATGATAACTCTTAAAATATGAAGCATAAAGGACAAATTTAATATAGAAAACTGTAAATTATCGTCAAAATATATTTTTAAACATATCCTTAAAAAGGTGCGTTCAAAAATATATAATCTATATAACTCAGAACTTATATCGATTGAACCTATATAACTAAAAAAAACGAATAAAAACCTTAAGTTTTTCGTCCATCTTTCCTCCGCTGGCAAGGAAATGTGTGTCATCAACAGTGGATGATTCGGATTTATTTGGAAATAAATCGAGAAAAAAAAACTTTTCCTTCAAAAATGACAAAAGTCCAATTAAAAAACGTCCGGTTGCAGGACACGAGTGAATTGTTTACTTCCAGAAGGAAGACGGAAAAGCGCATTTTCTGGAAATAGCTCTTTGTTATGAATAGGGGAGAAACTAACCGTTCAGCTAACTTCTTTTTTTATCTATCCCCTTTTATATCGAGCTTTGTCAAAACACTGGACTTTTTTTTTACATTTGACCGGTAGATAAATAACGAACTGTTGCGGTAGGCTGCACAAATTATTGAAAGTTGTCATGTGTCTGAATTCTCGACAGTCTTGGAATATTCTTCGAGTACCATGATAGGTAAGCATTTGAAACAAATGGAATCTTTTTTTTTTAATCATGTCGTTCTCTGCAGAAATAGCTTAAAGTTATGCATATAGTTAATCAGAAATCAACAAGTGTAGAAATACCACAAAACTCCATTAAAAGGGCTTTAACCCTTTATCTTCCAGCTGAATGGAGGACAATTACTTGGAAACTTTCGTCAGGCACTCGAAACTCTATCATCACTCCTGTAAACCCTCTGCCCTTTTTCGTTCCTTTTTGGCCTATATCCGGGCTAAATTCAGAGAACTTAACTAATTAGTTTGAAAAATTAAAAGCTACGAAAGAAGCTTTTCATAAATCAGCTATAGAAAGCCCCTAAGAAAACTTGGCTCTAATTTAAATTTGAGCCATGATTCAAAAGCATTAATGTTGGCTTTCTCTGTAAAAGAGCAAAGATTATTGCCTCTTTTAAGAAACACATAGCATCAACAACGCCAGAGTATTTCGGATCCAGCAATTTATTTTCATTTAAGCATCACCCCTGTAAACCCTCTGCCCTTTTTCGTTCTTTTTTGGTCTATATCCGGGCTAAATTCAGAGAACTTAACTAATTAGTGTGAAAAATTAAAAGCTACGTAACAAGCTTTTCATAAATCAGCTATAGAAAGCCCCTAAGCAAACTTGGCTCTAATTTAAATTTGATTCATGATTCGAAAGCTTTAATGTTGGCTTTCTCTGTAAAAGAGCAAAGATTATTGCCTCTTTTAAGAAACACATAGCATCAACAGCGCCAGAGTATTTCGGATCCAGCAATTTATTTTCATTTAAGCATCACCCCTGTAAACCCTCTACCCTTTTTTGTTCCTTTTTGGCCTATATCCGGGCTATATTCAGAGAACTTAACTGATTAGTGTGAAAAATTAAAAGCTACATAACAAGGTTTTTCTAAATCAAGTATGGAAAGAGCCTAAGAAAAACATGGCTCTAATTTAAATTTGATTCATGATTTGAAAGCATTAATATTGGCTTTCTTTGTATAAGAACTAACATCATTTGCTTCTTTTATGAACACATATCATCAACAGTGCTAGACTATTTCGGATCCAGAAATTTATTTTGTGTTAGGTATTTTATTTAATATAAGAATAGTATGTATTTTCTATCTTCTATACTCGCAGCTTTAACATTCAGGCTAAGATATCAAAATCGTAACACAGCCATATAGGTGAAATACAAAGGAGGTTACGGGATATGAAATTTACCTAATATTCGCTGTAAAACAGCTGAAAAGACGAATTCTCAAAATCTGAAGTTTTAGATTCATTACTTTCAAGACTGATAAATGAGAAATTTTCTCGCAAGGAACAGAACAATACATTTGAATAGAACTTCTCCTTAATTTCTCCTAGAGTTATTTAAAAGCTAGAACTTGATTTCAGATCTGGGTGTGATTAGGAAAAGTTTTATCGTCAATTGTTTTTAAAGTGCTATATCTTTATAATCTATAAGGCATTATGAACTACTGTAGTCAGTGTGATTATGTACAATTAATGAATTGACTGTGTTTTAGTTTCAAGAATAGCGGTAAAAAATTAATTTTATTCCTATAAAATAAAAGTAATACGGGCATTCAATTCACTTATTGTTAGATTATATGCAGTTGAATATTCGGAGGTAGATATTTGTTTTACACACTTGATTAACAGTAACAGCTTTATTTGATTTCCAGAAATTGAAAGTAACTCAAACATTCTCTACACTAAAAGACAGTTTGTTCGTAAATGTTGAAAAATTTAAAATATTCATAATCTGTAAGTAAAATATTGATTTTTAATGTTTTCCATTATTTTGCAAAATATTTACTGAATAAAAATTACGTAATTCTAAAATTACGCTATATGATTTTCCTGACGTGTATGCGCTTGTAAATTTTCGAAAATAATATTGGGTGAGTAGAACGTGCTTATATAGACGAAAAGTTAAGAACGATGTAAATTGTTTTCATTGATGATATAAGACGATATTTTTTAAGTATAAGCAGATAAATTTATAAATAAGGTATTTAAATTTTGTCAACAAAATTTCAAACAATGGAATGCTATTTTGGTACTATTTACGTTTTTGAAAGTGTTGAGTGAGATATTTGCAGCATTAAAAATTATCATATCCAATAATTAAGACCCTCGTACATCTTCTGAAACATCCTTCAGAGCAGTGGCGTACTAAAAATAAAGACATCAAATTTAATTACGCTTATGGTATTTATTTAGGTTTGATCTGTGTAAAAGAGAAGTTATCTCTTAAGTGTAGCAATCTATGACAATTTTATGATGTTCAGGTTTATAATGGCAAAACCAAAACTTTATATATAAAATACTGATATAAAATTGCAAAAGATCATTTTATTAATGAACTAGCTGAATACCGGTGCTTCGCTACGGAGTACATTCGTATTAAATACAACGGTCAATGTATGCGATTAATGCCAAAAAATATATATATAATAAATACAACGGCCAATGTATACAACTAATGCTAAGAAAATATATATTTATGAAAAAAAATCGAAACGGATATTTTTATAGACCAAATAATGTAGAAGGAAATATTCAAATTAATTACAACTTTCAATGTATGCAATTAATTTGTATGTTTAATATCCCTAAAACATTCTTAAAAAACTTCCATCTCAATTAGTCTAGTGGTTAAATTTTATCTTTTACCGTATTTTATTATTTCTTTTGTCAATTTATTTCTTTGTTAAGCACGTGACGAAAAATTAATTTAAAGTATCACAAAAAGAAAAGAAACCACGTGATCGACATTTAATAAATTAAATTTGAAAAAATTAATCTTTAAAAATTCACCAAAAATCAGAAAATGAAGGTAAAGATTCGAAAAAGATTTCATTTTAAAGGAATTTTTATGATCTTTCTCGTTATGTAAATTTTATAACTCTCAAATTATTATTTTAAATGCAAACTTTAAAAAAAGTTACTAAAACAGCTTAAAAATTTAATTTAAAAAAATCTAAGAAGAATTTATGAAAAATCTTTCTTAGTGCACCTCTTACACTATAATAAGAATCTCCATGCAACATTTCAGCCCTGTGGGTCCAGCGCTTTGATCTGTGCGTTATCTGTCAGTCAGATACGGAACTGTTTTATATATATAGATTATTTTCTACTAAGACAGTCAGATTGTTTTAGAGATCATCTGTGTTCTGGTTAAGACATCTGACTTAAAGAATTTTAAAATTTTCAACCGGATGGAAACAACGAAGTTTAATTTTACTTTGGAACTCTTAACTTTTTCTAATCATGAATTCAAGTCTAGGAACACTGTTCCTAGACTTTTACACTGTTTGATAGAAAATGGCCATACACTGCATGATTTACACTGAAAATGGCCATAAAGGGTCAAGTCAGTCATCCTAAATTAAAAAAAGTTCCTAGACCTTTGAGTCCAGAAAATTTGTATTTTTTAAGTCTTAAACAGTGAATAACTATTTATCAGCATTATTTTCTAAATATAATTGCAACATTACTGTTTTAAATTTCCAAACACAATTTTTAACATTTTTGTCGAAATCTTTTTTTTTTCAGGCAATTAATGAGGCAATATTTTAGGCAATATCAGAAAACGAGTTACACATAAAATATACAAAATTCTTAAAAAAAGTTCCATGGTTGTTTATTAAAAAGTATTTTGAAGTATTATTTCAGTGACCTATGGATGATGATAAAGGAATAAGAGTTGAAAAATGTCTTAAATTATTTATTAAAACTGAAAGAATTGCATCGCTTCGCTCATAGATGGCACCAGTTGCTGTTTGTAATATTTGATTCAACATGGGAATGATATCTTTACAACACTTCAGTGTAATTTTTATATTTAACCATTAAAAATGTTTGCTGGTTAAACAAACTTTAACCTTTTCCTTCCACCAATGAATTTAGTTTTTAAAGCATGGGAGTGTAGAGAAATACAAATCAAACTTAAAGACAGAATTAAATTTCAAAAATGTTCTCAAACTGAAATAGTAGACATGTAGTGAAACGTAATTTCAGTGAGGATTATTATTGGATTTCCAGGGACTAGTTTTTACGGATGCTGAAATCATTTCTTCGAAGAATAACACAAATTGACATGTATATGTTTTCTTAGCAATAGAATTACAGTAAGTTGTAGAGACGATCTATCTGATAGAGGATATTCTTTTTTATTTTTGGGGCATTTCTTCCTCATCTGTTATCTTTTGGTTTATTTTATTTACTAAAAAAGAATGTGCTTTTAGCTTTTAAACCTAATATATTTCTAAATTATATACATTATTGGTAATTGTTACTTACTCGCGTAAAGAAACGCTTTACTGTTGAGCCCAGGCGAATGAAAATATCTCAGTTTTAATGTCATCACTAGGCATAGGCGTAGCGTGCTTCTAACTCTTTTTTATTTTTTTTTGGGGGGGGGGGCACGAATTGAGGACCTCCTCAGCTCATTGACTGCCGGACGGTCCTTAAAAAATGAAATATTAGGATTTTTTAAATTGAATAACAATAAAATTGATGTTTGAGTAGTATTCAAAAGTTATGCAATGAGAAAATATAAATAAAATGACAAAAAAATAGCATCGAATTTTTGTTATGGATCATATCATTGTTAAAAACTATGTTAAGGCTAAGAAAATATTCGGAATCTTCAGTTTCACAGTTTGAAAAAGCGGAAAAAACCAACTTTTTAAAAAGATTTCTACAATTTTCCGATTTTAACTGAACTTCTATTAACGTTTTAATTTATTTCAAGTTAAGTTGGGGGGGGGGGCACATCCCCCCCTCGACGCTACGCCTATGTCACTAGGGGTACGTACATTTCGCAAAAAAAAATAACAATATATAAAATTTCGCATTTATTTGCAAAAATAATTATATATCGATATATTTCACATTTATTCATATCTATTTCGTGAATACGAAAATTACGTATCCCTAGTCCATCTAGTGTCCTTGCATTTCCTTTTAAATTCAACTACCTTGTACCTCATACTAAAGACTGGGGATGTATGTGAAAATATACAGGCATATATTGTTTCTGCTTTCATAGAAATTCCTCGTCCAATATGTGAACGTAATAACTTTTACCTCAGCAGGGAATTTGGTCGTATTATTATTTCGAACGTATAAATTGATCGTTCTTTAAAAATAAGACTTTAGTCCAAAAATATTTTCTCTTCCTATATCCAGGCCGCGGAGAAAAATGAAAAATGCATTTCATGTTTAATGTCCTTAAATCAAGTGAACAGCAATATCTTTTGGACATCTTCTACCTAGTCCCACATCTTTATCTAATTACTGGCGATGCATGTCAAAAGTGTCACATAAATATTGAGCATCTTTGATATTATTAGATATTTTCGTCTGATAGTAGGAGCGTAATCAGCTTAAAACACTAGAGAATTTGGTTGTTTTCATAATCTGTATAGGGCGATTCACTCGAAAGGGACCCCAAATATTCTGTAATAACTCTCGTAAGGATGAAGCAAACTGAATTGAAAAAATACTCTAATACACCTTTATGTATGTGTAATCGATCGCATTACATGCTATCTGGATGTGATCTCCGTATCTGCCAAGTACATTTCGCCGTGGCGCTTTATGTTCCCGAAGGTATTGACAAGGATATCATGGGGGAATATCATCAATTTCCCGTTGGATGTTTTCTTCAAATTATCCATAGTGCGAGGATTGTTCCGAAAGACTTTTCCCAAAGGACGAAGTCTGGGGGTGTCAGATCCGGCGACGTGGTGGCCAAAGCCGCTTTGAAATCACCTTGTTACCAAAGACGGACTCAATTTATACCATGATCCTTGCTGATGTATGACGCGTTGCTCCATCTTGCTGTAAATAACTCTGCATTAACTCATTATTATGCAGTTGATTCACGAGCTATTAAAAAATATCCAGGTACACATCGGCGTACTCGGTGTTGTCAAATGAAATGGAACCTATGATTCGTAATCTAGACATCACGCACCACACACCAATTTTTTTATCATGGAGCAGTGTCAGTTGTTGTGAAGACTTTTGTCTGCGGTAGGGGTACCTCTTCCTACCACCCCCTCTATTCCGTTTCGGGAATGTCTTTGTTGCTGGTGGGACGGATGTGCAATAACCGACGGTCAGGAACATCTGCTGCCATCGGGGCATCATTAATCTTTCAGACGTCCCCCTCTGGTAGGTGGAGGTCTCTGGGGAAGGGCTAAGCACTTCTGGTCATTATGTCCCAGTCACTAAGGGTATGAGTGTTGGCCCACCATTTTCATGGCAGACTTTGTTTTGTTGGTAGTTTTCGGGAGGCACACATTTTCTGGCAATTCCTACTTGAGAAGGGCTGACACAGCCGAAAGAAGGGAGTAGTGCCCAACTGACAACTCAGCAGTGAGTTGTCAGTTGGGCATGGCTATATTTTGACTGGCGTGAGAAGTCAGTTCTCTGTAAGCGTATGTTATAATAAAGTTTTGAAAATTACTTCCACGTGGTATTTTTGTGATTCCGGAGTCCTGGTTGTACTGCAGCGCGGATTTCTCTTCCTGTCAAGCACAACGCAAGATAAAACGCTGGAGAGGAGGAATGTCCTCGTAACAAAGTGGGAATGCGATATTCAGCGACCCATACACGAGTATTTTGCGAGTTAACATAACCCGACAAATGGAATCATGCCTCATCCGAGAACCATGCGATGTGATGTGCTATGTACTGAGGAACACCTTTTAACGTTATTTCGTTCAGATTGCTCTTGCTAGAGAGAGTTGTTACAGAATATTTGGGGCCTCTTTCGAGGGAATTCGACTTTAAAAAATATTTTGGATTACGAATAAAAAGAAATTTGTCATGATTAAAAATGATAATTTGCGTTATATATTTAATGCCACTAAACCTTATAGAGAAAATAGCTCACTTCTACCCAGACTTGGGTGTATATAATTTGAAGTGGCACTCTAAATGAATTTGATACAAACACAGTTTATACATGAAACAATGTTTATTGAATTCGTTGCACATGTAGAATTTGCTTTTACAGCAATAAGCATACGTACTACTTGTACGGAATATATATTATCATTCAATAAAAATACACATTGCAAATACTCACAAACCAGCAGTACTGCCACGTAAACTTTGGGCCCCCTAAGCACTAGCGCCGGTTAAAACCTGGAGCTGCTTACTCGTAGCTCCCCTAACTCGCTTATCTATCAACCTTAACAACAAATTTCTTCCAACCTCTGTATTAATCAAGCTGCTTGGTATTTATACCAAGCGCGTATGCCGAAATTAGCATATCTCAATCAGCTTCTTCAATTCATTCACTCAAAAGTTCGATTCTTGTGAATCGAATCTTATGTATACCTTACAGCCTATTGCACAGTGATTTATTTTTAATATCCACATCGATTACCTAGTTCCTCATCTTTAATCAAATGATAGCGATACATACATAAGTACCACATAAATATTGTATGATTTCTCAGAAACATCTCAACAAATACTATAAATGCAAAGCCCATTCCTTCACCAGAAATTTAGGTTGTCTTAATAATTATTAGTATAAACATTTCGAAACCTAGATAATGATGCAAAAAAATACATATTTAGTATTAACATTTTCGTTTGAAAAAATATTATCTTTTCTTAACAACATGTTTAAACCAAAGTTCTAGTAACAAAAGTTCTAGTGAGGTTGATGTTGAAAAATTCAAAAGAAGGATATGCATCGATGGGTAAGAAATCGTGGCTGTTGGTAAAATATTTTTCAATCACTTGAAAAAATGTCAAAAGATACCTCTAAATTTCTGTTCATAATTCCAAAATTAGGACGACAAGTTTTGAGAGATACTAGAAATAAACTTATACAAGATTACAGTACTTCTTATTCAGAGTGAAGAAAGCAGTTAAAAAAACAAAAAAGCTAAATGACAATGGTTTTAAAAAAAATTTTGGGGGAAATATGAAATTGAACTTTTAAATAAAATAGTATTTACATTCTAAAATATCAAACTAACAATTTCACGTAACAATAGCAAATTGCATTTGGGAAAAGTTGTTTAAATAAAATAACTATAACATGGTTTTATATAAAAAGAGCTAATGTTATCCAATTTATTCTTAAGTTTTTTAGTCCTCCTGCCATGTCATTTTTTAGCAACGTTTATGTATTCAAAAATTGTAGACTATAAATTTTATTTTGCTGATTTTCTTCTTTTCCTTGTTACTTAAATTATTTACAAGGAAAAAGTTTATTTTTACCATATTGTGTTTATTTTTTAGTCAAATTTTTCTCACAATTGTATATGAATCAATGTGGAGGAACTTCTTTTCATAGCTCTCGTATCCTGTTTCTAAAATAGTAATATGCCGATAAAAATACTGTTTTAGAATGTTTAAGATTTTTAAATATTTCCATAGTAGATAAATTGCTTTTTGCTTTATCAATTCTTCCTCCAATGGTATCCGTTAAGAATTTTTCTCTTTTTTTCTCGTTTTACAAAAAAGTTTTTAAAACTACAATATATTTATTTTTATAGTTTTATGTAATCATTCTGAATAATATTTAAATCACTAAATTTTACAAATATATATTAAATACATATCCCATATTTTTTTCCTTTTACTAGTTTTCAATTCGACAATGTCACTTATAAATTTTGTATCTATCCGTCCTCAAGATTCGTTGAAACAATAATGCAAATCCTTTTTAGTTCACATTATGAGCAACATCATAATCATCTTACCTAATATATATTTTTTACGAATTCGCATTTTTATGATTAATATTTCTTGTCCTTTCAAGCATATGCATGGTTCCTGTAGCATATTCCAAGTCATTCTTTAAATCGATATCAAGTGTTATAGATCGTAAAATTTTAACCTCTGGCGATTATTTTTTTTAGTTTTAGTTGAATTTTCTTTCTTTAATGGAGAGATATTATTTATATTGCAAAGTACTTTTTATAACAAGCTTTTATTAAATAACTCTGTTTTACTAATATACTTAAATATGGCTTCTGATGTATTGTTCGCGATAAATTAAATAAGCTAGTTATTGAAGCAAGGAATTTATACAACCAAAAAAAAATTCAATAGACAAAAAAGGTAGAATTTCAACAATCTATGTACATGTGGGGCATATATATATTTTTTTACCAGAGTCACAATACAAATTTATACCTTGAATGGGGTGACAATGCTAGAAATACCAGAAATTGTGATGAATTTTTATACTTAATAATTTTATGAAAACTTTCCGATATTTTGTTATAAAAAAACTTTTGAACTTCGTTTTTAAGATGATCGGTGTTTTAAAATTATTGAAGAATAGAACTTGTATTCCAATAAAAGCTCTAAATTACACTGCTGGCCATTAAAATTGCAACACCAGGAAGGAAAGCAAATAACAAAACGTTACTTGTTGTATGTATGCAACATAGTAGGAAGAAAACATGATTAAATTTGTAGGAAATTTTGGGGTACACAGGGTCCGACACAGCTGCATTAGTACACACAGCTGCCGCCTCTGGCAGCTAAAACGGCTCTAAATCGGTTAGGGTCTAAATGTGTTTCGATGACAGGTATGGGCACGTCATTCCATGCTGCTTCAAGTCTATGCCACACTTCATCAAGCGCAGTGCTGGAGAGCGGTGGCGGCCCAGACTCTCAGCAACCCATGACCAAATGTTTTCAGTTGAGTGAGAGATCTGGAGAACGTCCTGGCCAGGGCAACAGTCGAACACCCTCCGCACTGCCACCGGCCTTAAGATCTGAGTAATGTAGCGCTGGCTGTTCAGATTACCGACGACGCGAACAAGAGGTGTTCCTGTCGTGTATCCAATGGCTGTCCATGCCACCACACCAGATGCAGGGCCGGTATGAAGATATAGAATGCAAGCAGGCCACGTGCGTTCTCGGTGCCTCCAGACACGAATACTTCCATCATGATGCTCCACGCAGAACCAGGACTCGTCTGAAAAGACGACGTGGTGTCACTCCTGTATCAAGCTTTGTCGTTGGGCGCACCACTGTCGCCGCGCGTTTCTGTGCTACAGTGACAAGGGAAACCGCAGTAAGGCTCGCCGTGCAGACAGTCCGTGGTGCTCCAGACGTTGTCGCACTGTCCGTGTGGATACTTGTCGTGCTGCAAACAAGCCCATTTCCTGACTCAAGGTCCGTAATGTGGCTGTACGATCCTGCAAGGCCGACCTGACAACATATCTGTCCTCTCGGGCGTTAGTGGCAAGAGGCCGTTGAGATCTTGCATGGCGTTCAGTATGGCCCTCCTGAACCCATCGATTCCATATTCGCATGTCAGTCGTTGGATTCTGACCAATGTGAGTAGCAAAATCGCGGAACGATATACCGCATTCTCGATAGCCACGATCCTGAGGCTATCTAATGCCGACACGTGCTGGTAGCCATTTCTTCTTCTTATACGAGACATAACACAATCTTCTCACAAACAACTAACATTAAAATACTATTTCCGAATGAGAAACCCACTGCGTAACTTTCCCTTTATACAGAGTTTGAGATGCCGTTTCTCCCTCCTGCGTTGTCCGATTGCTCTTAAATTCTAATTATTTGAATATCCCAGCATCTTCTTCCTTTCATGCGCATTTGACGTTTGTGTTATCCCTCCTTCATGGTGTTTCAATTTTAAGGGCCAGCAGTGTAATATACATAAATTTGACTCCTGATGTATTGTTCACGATGAAAGAAATGAGCTAGTCATTGAAGCAAGGGATTAATACCACCCAGAAAAATTTCAATATACAAAAAAGGTAGAATTTCAACACTGTATGTACATGCGGGGGCATATATATATATATTTCCAGAATCACAATACCAATTTATACATTATATGTGGTGACAATGCTGGAAATACCAGAAATTGTGATGAATTTTTATACTTAATATTTTTGTGAAAACTTTCCGTTATTTTCTTATAAAAACTTTTGAAATTCATTTTTAATATGATCGGTGTTTAAAAATTATTAAAGAATATCATTTGTTTTCCAATAAAAGATCTAAAATATGACTTAGCATACACACAAATATGTGCCATTAAGAAACAGACATTATTAATTAAAGCTAAATTTATTTCGAAGCGATTCCAGGAAAAAAATTCCTTAATTTTAATACAGTGGACGCTCGTTAATTCGAACTGAAAGGTTCTCAGAAAAATGTTCGAATTATCCGAAGTTCGAATTATCCGATGTTAAAAGAAAATATATAAATTTAAAAGTGTATCACTGAAGAAGAAAAATTTCCTTGTATGTATAACCCCAGAAAATATATTATACTATGTTATCTAAAATTAAACATATTAAAAAGCAATACAGGTTTACCTTAATCATAAAATGAAGCAGAAGATATGCAGTAGAAAGTAAAGTTTAATTAAAAATATGAATTACTCTTTTGGGAAAAACTGAAAAATGGATGTTTGGTTTTGTTTATGATGCCTACATTGTTCAGCCAGCTTCTCGATTTGAGGTAAACATTTCAATTCATTTTCAGAGGAAGGTTCCATCTGAATAAATGCTTTCAGAGTTTTAATAGAGTCCATTATGGCTTGATCATTAGGACGCTTAACAAATTGCTTGTAGCTTAACAGTCTCTGCATTCTCTTCTGATTTCGATAAGGTCTCTTCTACTTCATCTTCTCGGATAGTTTTTATTATGTCATTGTCGCTCAGTTTTCCACAGACTTCCACGTCTTCATCTACCCTTACATAATCAGAAAAAGTAACGTTATTAGAGTTAAATTTTTTGAATTCAGGAAAATCTGTATCAATATCGTCACATTCTTCGATATGATTGTTCTCTTCGGCGTGCATGAATTTAGCATGACGAAAGCAATTGCTAATTGTGCTTTCTTTAACATCACCTCATGCGGCGTATAAATCATTTTTAGCTGTCATCAGAGTAATGTCGTAATTTTCACCACAATCTAAAGAAAAAATGATTTGTTGTAGGAGTCTCTTATGATAATTTAAGATTCTGGATGATTCCTTGATCTATTGGTTGTAGCTTCGCAGTTGTGTTTGGCGGCAAATATTCAACCTGTATGGAACTCAGTTCTGGAAGGTTATTGTGGCAGGTTGCGTTATCCACAAATAAGATAATTTTACGCTTTTGCCTCGAAAACTGCTTATCTATTCCTTTTAGCCAGTTACTGAAGATGTCTTGTGTCATCCATGCTTTGTATCGGATACATAATCAACCATGTATTGGATACACAGATCATCCATGTATTTGATACATAATCAACTGGCAGTGTTTTAATTCCTTTAAGACTTCGTGGATTCTTGGACTTTCCAATCACTAAAAATTTAAGCTTTTCGCTCCCATCCATATTAGCACAAACTAAAGTTGTAATCCTCTCCTTACTGCGTTTACCTCCTACGCAAACATCCCCTTTAAAATGTAATGTCTTGTTTGGCAGGAGTTTTTAAAAAAAATGCAGTTTCGTCCGCATTAAAAATATCTTTCGGCAGGTAAGTAGAGAAGAGCCCTGGTAGTTTGCTACCGAAATTAGTGCATAGGTCTTCGTTTGCATCAGAGCTTTGGCCACATACAGTTTGATAAGAAATATTGTGCCTTGACTTGCCAATTCATCAACCTTCGTCTGTACTAGAGGTACATTTATCGGAAAATTTCGACATCTAACATCCTGGAACCATAGCAGTAGAGCTTTTTCTAGATCTTCTTGGGACGCATTTCTCATGCGTTTCCTTCCTCTAGCAAATTTTGATTTATCCCATGAATCTAAAATTGACTTCTTGTTTTTCAAATAAGTTGACAAGGTATTTTTTAAATTTCATAGTCAGCTGCTAACTTTGTTTTACATTCGCAGTTCTCTACTTTCTAAAAAAATTCTACCTTTGTCTCCTAAGTTAGGGTTTTGCACTTTCCATGAGTAGACATCCTGAATTTTTACACCACACATTGAAGAAAAAAAACTAGATCACATTAGCTTGTGATCTAGTTACAGCCTGCACTGCAGGCATAACTGACGCAGCTCCATAGAATCTGCAGCAATGACTGGTTGGTTTTTCTGAAATTCTAAAAAAAATCGATACAAATAACGGAAAATCGTTTTGTCAGATAAGCACTGATAAGAAGGACAATAGTCACTAACGTTTAGCGGAAATGCAATAGTCTAGGAATGCAGGCAGGTGCCTCTTTTCACAGAAAAGAAATACAGATCATTCTGACACACAAAATAATAAATACAGCGTGTATTTTCTCCGTTAAACGAGAAAAAAGAAATTTTTTGTCAAATTTTTAGTTCGAATTAACCGAAGTGATAAAAATTTAGTTCGAATTAATGAGATATTTTTAACATTAATTCCAATACAAGTTTTTCGGGGCCTTTGGATTAGTTCGAATTAACCGAAAGTTCGAATTAACCGAGTTCGAATTAACGAGCGTCCACTGTATATATATATGCATAAATCTCTAGAGGTAAAATCTCCCTTTTGGAATATCATTTCTTTCATTTATTGTGCTTCAACCCGTTCTTAATGAATGGCGAAGAAGGCTTTGCTTAATAAACCATTAAGGCTGCTGTATACTAACCCTAATGGATTCGCTCTCCTCAGATGTTTACCTATGGAGAAAATTTGTCTAAGGATTGATGACTTGTATTTAAAGATTGTACTCTGTAATATAGATAGAAATTTTACACTTTGGACAATTTTTGGTTTTTATAAAAAAATTCAAATATTTTAAAATGTAAACAATTCTGGTAAAAAATCTGGTGTGTTTTGAACGCTCATAAATTCCTTTGGCGGACGAAATTTATAAAATGAATCCTGTTGTAAGGTGCAGAAAAGTTCAGACTGTCTGAAAATACCGTTTTTATTGGATTATCGGCATTTATGTAGCTGTAAATAGAAGAGAAATTTCTCTCCATAGGTTAACCTTTATGTGAGCGAATCCAGTAGGGTTAGTACACAGCAACCTTAAAAGGTTAAACATTTAGTCTAGTGGAGGACATTACAATGAGAGATAACCATGATAAAAGAAGAGGTTTTATGAAAGAAGGAATTTGTCATAATTTTTAATCTCATAATTTCTCGTAATTTTTATTCCCTTATTTTCAGATTTGAAGACGTCAACATTGAGTAGATTAATGGTGCTAACTCTCCTCTTCTCTTCCTTTTGGATGGATCGAACAGAGTGTCGAATACACAGGCAAAGGGATGATTCATCCATTCAAGAAATGCTTGCTGCTGGCATTGTAGTCAAATTCTTGCAAGACGATGAACATTGCATTCATCATCATCATCATCATCATCACATTCCCGTATGGGTAATGCATGGACACGGGCATTTTGGATGAACGTAACTTGTGAGCATGTCCAACGAGTAATGATTTTGAGCATTTGCTTAAAAATTATGTTCTCCTATCATAATAATTTATACAGTGCTCTGAGGCAGGATGACGACAGCATAATGAATGAAGAAGATACTCAGCTGTTGCTGGAAAACATTGGGTTTAGCAAATTCTTAAAATCTTCTCGTCTAGGAATTAATAGTGAGGACTTCCAAATCTAGTCACAATGAAGGGTATATAAACAGGGAGTCTTGCTATTGTTGCAGCTAATATCTGCAATGAAACAACATGAAGGAAATGATCATAAGAAGCCTATTTTCTTATAGGTATAGGAGGTAACTCTTCATCTAAATCGTCATATGTAAAAGTTCTCTTTTCTACATCACTCTTATGTTGAATGTAAATAACTCCATAACTTTTTTGTAAAGAAGTATTTCAGGCTCTGAAATTTTGATAACATTTCGCATTTGTACTGAATGTTGCAAAGAAGTACTTTATTCAGATTTTATTTAGAATACTTTTTGTAAATATAGCAAAGAATTATCAGAGACAGTTTCATCAACCCGTGACTCTAATAGTCAACAGCTAATTGAGCTCATTTTGCATACTTACACTTCACTGTGTTGTGTATTTTAAGTCTTGTCACTGTGATCATCGAATTTTCAATAGCTGCATATGTTCTTAATAAAGGAACATTAATGATTACACTTTTTCTTGTATTAATGCCCTAACACAGTTTTGGATTACCTATGGTTCAATATATAAACTAAACACTCATCACAACTGAAACTGTAAGCTTCATTGGTTGTATTTTCAGTGTTGAACAGAATGTTAACATCAGAATTGGAATAACTATTGAATTATATTGCTCTAGGCCACACATTCTAAGTCATTCGCATTCTAGACTTCGGACTCTGTTTCCGATATATTATCTACAGGATATATATGCTTTTTAAGAATTATTCAAAGAAGCCACATAGTGTTTATAAATTTAATTTTATGTACAACACAATGTAAAAATGTATTTCATTTAGATTTTTGTAACAAAGTTAGAAAAATATCGTGAAAGACAAAAGATATCATTTTTCTTTCCACTCTTTATTATCAAGTAAACTAATTTTTATCGCATTTTTAACTAATTTTTATCGCATGCCTGTAATGTTTAATTTTTTTCTCTCTTTTTTTGTATAATGTGGAGGCACTTTGTAGTGAGACATTCGCCTTTTGTTTTTTACCGCGATTTATGGGCTGCTTTATTATGGGAGCACTATGGTGAGCCAATATTACTCCTTATGAGGAGGATGCTAGCTCAGACGCCAAGCTCAGAACGCTAAACACTAAACCCTGTTGGCGGCATGTTGGAAATTAATAAAGATAAAACTACTAATCAGAAATTTTTTTTCCAATGGCAGATTACCACTGTGGACAACTGTAAACAGAACAATAAAACAGAGAAAGCAATAACAGTGAACAACAAAACTAGAATCAGTCTACAGTATAATCTATAAATCTATTTTGTGTCTTGCCTCCCAATTTCTTTCCGAGAGTGATCCAGCATCGAGTGCAGGACAACGATTCAAATGTAGGGCATCCATTTCCTCATCAATATTGCACAATTTACAAATTGGGCTTGGAACAATGTTTATTCAATGCAAATGTTTTAATAGACAGTAATGGACAGTAGCAACATGAAAGACAGAGACTGATTTCTTTCTAGGCCACAACGTAATGTCCAAGACCCCACCAATCAACACTTTTTGAAAATTCCTTTCAGTAACATCTTTCCAAAAAGCTTTCAGAAAGTTTGAAAAGTACAAAAATATGAAAATGTCTCTAATAGCATTGTCTATCACAGACAATACTTGTTTTCAGAGCCCGAAAAATCTATAAACAAAATTATTCGTTTCTCGATAGTTTCAACTTCAAATTAAACACATTTTGGCACGAAACTACATCTGAAAATTCTAGTAAAACCCCATGAAAGTAACTGAAAAGTGAAATATGATTTTAATTTATAGTTACTTTTCTGGGGCTGAAAGAAACAAAACAATGAATATTGTTTCATCGTATTTTTGGCGTTAGAGGGAAAACTAATGCTGTATGACTTACAGCAAACTCGTGGAATATATTAAAGTAGAACCACACTGCTTCTTAAACTAGTTTTAAACTAATAAGCATATTTTTCTCCAAGGCAGGGAGATTAGGTTTAACTATCTAGAATTTGCTAATATGACTAGAATAACTATGCGAATTTTCCTTTGAGACAATCCTATTTAATGGTCCCCGGACTAAAGTTTATTAAAGTATAAAGATTTAAAGTTTCAACTTTAAATCTTTAATCCATGTTTAGTTTCATTGCAGTTTTAAAATGCTGTGGGGTAATTCTCAATGCTGCGTGACTTAACATATTTTTCTGAACAATCTTGCATCTCTTTATATATATATATATATATATATATATATATATATATATATATATATATATATATATATATATATATATATATATATATATATATATATATATATATATATATATATATATATGTGTGTGTGTGTGTGTGTGTGTGTGTGAATATTTGCGTAGTATATCCATCTCCTTAAATATATGTAGCGAAATATACGTAACGAAATGCATAAAGATCCTGAATCGATTTTCTGTTGCTCTGCAGTTCTTCGTATATCAACCAGTAACATTAAATATGAACTTTAAACATCATTCTAGATTAAATTTTATAAATTTCAATGTAAACTTTAAAGTGTTTCAAACATCAGAAGCTTCAAGTAAGTTAATTTGGCATTATTTATTGAAATTATGTGAACATATGGAAAAACTACGATTTTCTAATCTCTATAATTTCGAAAAAAGCTACAGTTTGGATATATGTAATTAGTTGTATAATAATACTAAACTAGAATATTTATACCTCAATTTTTATTTTTGAAAAGAGGACTTTATGATTTTAGTTAATTTCAAATTTCTAAATAATCGCTAATTCACTGCTCTCTGCGGCAATTTTTAAAAATGATTCACAGTTTTTCTGCTTTACTATCTTTCAACATTGATTTAAAGAAAATAGCAAACATTTCTTCTGACTTTTGATTGTAACAGAAGATTTAAAATTCAATATATTTCCTATACTTTGTTTTTAAACAAATGTGGAAGAAAGTTTTTCGACCTTAATAAAAAATTGGAAAATAATTTATTTTTTTAAATTTGAGAGAGGGAAGGAACAAGTTAAAGAAGACATGAAATAAAGTTTTTCAATTAAAAATTTATTTTACGAAGGAAGCTTTTTTTCACTATTTGCAGATGCAAATTTACGCCAAGCCAAGATTTTGCGCATGTGCGACTCCTCAGTTTACTATCTATATATATAAAACAGTTCCGTAACTGACTCATTCATTCACTGACTGACTGACTGACTGACATACAACGCACAGACCAAACCGCTGGACCTACAGGGCTGAAATTTTGCATGGCGATTCTTCTAATAGTGTAGGGGTGCACTAAGAAAGATTTTTGAAAAATTCTTCTTAGATTTTTTTAAATTAAATTTTTAAGCTGTTTTTTAAACTTTTTTTTACGTTTGCATTTAAAATAATACATTGAGGGTTATAAAATTTATATCACGAGAAAGATCATAAAAATTCCTTCAAAATGAATTGTTTTTCGAATTTTTACTTCTATTTCCTGATTTTTGGTTAATTTTTAAAGATTAATTTTTAGAATTTAATTTATTAAATGCTGATCACGTGATTTAATTTTCTGGTACTTTCAATAAATTTATCGTCACGTGCGTAACAACTAAATAGACAAAAAAAATATTTTTTTCTCTTTCTAATGCAGCAGACGATTGGATATTATCCCAAAAAAATGCACATCCCTTACGATTTTTTTAAAAAATATATATATAGATAGATATATATTTTACATCAATTGTATACATTGATCATCGCATTTATTATAAATATATATATTTATTTTTTGGCATAAATTGCATACGTTGACCGTTGTATTTAATTTGAATGTACTCCGTAGCAAAACTCGGGTTTTCAGCTAGTTTAAAATAAATGCTACCTAATACTTAAAACTTAGGTTATTATAAAAGAAATTAAAAATCTTTTGAGAATCATCATTCTATCAATTTTTCTTTCAAACTCGGAAAGTTTCCAAATCCAAAGTCTTATTTTTTTTTTCTCTTTCCGCAGAAAGAGAAATAAATGATATATTAAATCAGCAATCAGAATTTAGTGCTGCCATCTATTTTTAAACAATGATAATAAATGTCACTGGTAATTCCATCTTTTTGTTTAAAATATATAAGTAAAGTCGACTGAGAAAAGGTTGATTTCCATAAAAACTTAGAATAGAGGCATTAGAAATATTCTCCTTTCTTAATTTTAGATTATTTTTTTACACAGTTATAATTAATCAAAACTATTGATTTAAAATTAATACTACCATAATATTACATTAATTACATCATAATAAACAAAATATATTACCCCAGACGATATCGACAGGAAAAAAATCTGCATTTTAATATAACTGTCGAAAACGTTACCTTATTATGCTTCATATTACCAGTATTTAATACTAGTGTTTTGAAACAACGTGGTACACGGACTGATGATGCTGTAGTTAACGGCATTCTAAAGTAGTGGTAACGCTGTATAATGTTCTTTTATAATATTTTTATTTATGCTGTAGATAGAAGTTAACATGTGGCTCTACAAAAGGACCTTAAGGAAATCATGAAATTTTTATTTGTTTGTTATTGTAACTACATATACTTCTTTCGGTCTTTACACTATTTTCATCGATATTGTTTATATATATATATTTATATATACAGGAGGTTATCAAAATAATGGAAACACCCATCAATATTAGTGGTGTTTATAAATGTGCTACATATTCCTTAAAAAACAAGTCCCTATTGTAACATTAAAAGGGAGATAGAATGGGAAGGACTTTGTCGAAATTTTAGCTCACTTAGTCCATTGATGCAAACACTGTTTCTTGCAGTAGATGGCTTTCTCCAGGATGATAATCCCCCTATACATACAGCTAAATCTATCATGTATTGGTTTGAAGATCATGAAAAATAAGTCAAATATCTTATCTTTCCCTGTACAATCCCCCCGACTATATATCATCCAACCACTGTGATGTGTATAAGCGGATAGAACCAGGTATCGATATCCACCATAGCATCTCCACAGGAACTTTCATGATTTTCCCGTGAAAACTGGTATAATATATTCTTAACCACTATTTATGACTCGTATAATCCAATTCAAGGTGAATCAGGGGGTATTACATAACAAAGGTTATCCTGCGCCGTATTAATAAATGTTTTCATGAAGTTTCTTAGTGTTTCCATTATTTTGATAACCACATGTATATATATATATAAACTCCGAATAGTTCAATGTGTGGCGATGAACCTATCATCTTTATTTAACTGTCGAAACACGTGACGGTTTGAAAACTGACAAAGTTTCTCTTATACTATTTCAGAGATGATTTTTTTGCGAAATTCTGCGATTAATTGCGCATTTTACTTTAACGTTTCTAGATTAATGTGTGATCTTCCTTGCATAACTATTTTATTCATGTCAGGGATTCTGTTAAATAGAAATTTGAAAACGCACGAGGTGTCTTTAAAACAGTATGTTTTCTCTGGTTCTGTTTCATGAAACGTTAATTTTTGTGATATTGATAACTATTTATTGATTTTCCGCAATTTAATGCTATTAGTGAAAAATAAAACATAATATTCTCCTACGTGCATTATAATACAGCATAGATACTGCACACATTAAATGAGGAGAAATGGTGGGATCCTACAGCAGCATTTTAAAAGGAAAGAGTAACTTAAAAGTTATAAAAGGTAAAATTTTGAAGACTGACAATCTCATATCGGATAACCCACCCAACATAAAAATTTATGATAATTAGAACTTTATCTTTATTTGTGTTACCCATTCTTTTGTTGACTCTGTCTTGATTACTGTTTGGTCACGTTTCCACTTTTTCATATACCCTCAATAGCAATGAATAGACAATAAATAGACAAAGAATGAGAAACAACTTGAGAGGATGTCAGAAAGCTGCCATTTTGACGAAGAATTGCTTTTTTTCGTTCTAATAAATCTCTAGTCGGGTTGGGCTCTATTACAATAGTTCAAAGTCAACTTGTTTTAGTAAAAATTGGACAAGATTACTGTTTTAAAGTTATTGAATAAACTTGGACTGTTTATTTTATGTATTGTTTTTTTCACTGTGGAAGGTATTTTGTCTAAGGACGTTGGTTCATCCACACCACGGATTCATTTGCTACTTGGCTATAAGAGCACCATATAGGTGAAACAACATTGTTCCCTATGAGGAGGCAGCACAGGATCGTTCATGCCTTATCATGATTCAAACCCGAGCCCACTGTTATGAACGTTCGAGACGCCAAACACTCTGCGATTGGTTTATTTTGCATAGCTAATATTTTATTTATAACTATAACAGTTCCAGTAGACTTAGTTAACACTTTAGAAAAAGTTCTAGTTTTCCAGGATGTTACAAAAATATGGTGACAATCTTTGTAAAGGATATTCATAGATTTCAGTGTTCTCATATTCTTTTTGGTATAATTATTTCAGTACATCTTTAGCATGGGAATTATTATTACAATTAGCATTATAAATGTCTTCTTATAGAGTTTTAATTCCTAATGTACCCCCTGTGTATATTTAAGGCGAATCATAGCATCTTAAATCAGAAGTAAGCGCACCATTGATAGCTATTAAAGACCTGAAACAAAGTATAATTATTTGTTGAATACTTACAGTCTCAAGTGAACTATTTACTATGTGTTAGCAGTCAAAAGTAATAGCTTTGTTTTACTTATTAAATGTCTATACCATTCTAATTATGTAATACATATTATACCATTAAATCATACTTAACTAAGGTTGGCAAGAGCAGCGGGCCAGTGATCTGAAAGTCACTGATTCGATGCTCGTTGCTGACAAATCTACTGCCGTGTACACTAATGCCGGCTTGTGCACGTAAAATCTGTCGTGGCTGCAATGTCCTCCAAGTTTTCAAAATTACCTCTGGAGGTGCGGGGTCAAGTGTTCTTGTCTCGTCACTTGACTCGGTTCAAAATTACGGGACTGGTCCTTTGGCCAAGTCGGACTTCGATCCTTGTGGTGCCAGTCAAAGGAGCCGCACTTTCATCGCCCATAACTTTCTGGACTTGATCTGATGTTGCTGTCGGTCAAGTGGCATAAGCAACAACAACACAGCAACAAAATATTTGCTACTTACGAAGCTTAAACCACCAGAAAAAGGGAGTGAGACTAGAATAAACGACTAAATTTGAGTTGGAAGACCAAATTTCTTTCACAGTACTTCTTGAATACAACTTGAATCTTGAGGTACTAATAACAGATACCATGATTTAGATACCATAACTGGCATATATGTCAAAATGATACTACAATGTTTAAAATGTATTGTATAAGATAAAAGCATTGAATTTAAATTTATGAACTTAGATCAGGTTAATTAAATTTCCTTTTATTAAGGTTTTTCACCACAGCTCTTTTTATTTTGCTCGAAATTATTATAGAAACTAAGTTTCTGACTTTGATGGTCCTGAAAGAGAGTTTTATATCGCACTAATTTAGATCACATGAATTCTTGATAACAGCCTAGTCTAATACATTATGAGGCATCACGGGTTTGAGAATAAAAGAACTGTGAAGAAGTCTCATTCTGAAAAGAGAGGAAATTGTAAAATTCGTCAATTTGAATTCGACAATGATAATATATTAGAAATTCTCAATTCAAATTCAAAATTCACATGTTAATCATATTTAATATGCAGAATAGGATATTTCAGCAACAAAATAAAATTTCAGTAAAGGTAATGCTCTAGGCTTATTTTTTTCTTCTTTTTTATGTAATTTTAATTAAAAATTAAAAAAGAGCTATTATCTGTTGAAAGTAACACGCTCAATTTTACAAGCTTTTGCTATCGGGTTTTTTTTATTTTTAAACTTCATAAAAAAAGTTTTACAAGCTATTATAGACTTAGAAAAGTTATTAATAATGACAATTTTTGCTATTTTACAAGGTATTAGAGAGAAAGGAGAGTTATTATGGAATCATAAGAAATCCATTAGGTATCATTGACCTAGTTCTATATAAAAAGTCAGTTTCGTTAGACATTTTTTTTACATTATCCTGTAAGCAAATTATCAAATGATGACATTACCAAATAGGTTTCAGTGATTTGATTCAATTTCTAAATCATCAAATTTATCGAGAAAAAGACTGAAATTAAAAAATTATAAAAGTAGATACGTGCCCTTGATTATGAAAGTGGTCTAAGTCATTATACCGGTGACTGCAAAAGTTGCTTAAGTCATATATTTTTCGCTTCGAAATATTTTAAGGTTTGAGTTTGAACAAACTTAAAAATATTTTATGCTATATAATAAAATATTTCTGAATATATTTATGGTTTAATTTTAAATTTTTGCAAAGACTGCTTCAGATTACGGTAATGTAAAAGTATGTTACTTGAAAAGTCTAATAAACTGATGTTTTTTAGACTCTTGACGTACATCACTTTCGTAATCACCGGCACAATGACTTAGACAACTTTCTAAATCAAGGGCACATATAAGATAAAAATGTTTACATCTTTTGTACAGTTATTCGTTGTATAAAGGGCGAAAAATTATTTCACTCACTCGTCATAAAAACACAAAAACATATTCTGACCTGATGCAATCTTCTGTTCTAAACTACTTTTTCAATGCTTAAGGCGACAATGGACCTTCAGATTGACAAAAATATGTCCCAAAAACAATTTTTTTTTCTTTCAGAAAATGATTCTGCAACTCATCAGCTTTAAATTTAAAAAAACGTATGTTGATCCGATCATTATTAACCGAGTTATAAGTATTTTTTTCAAACGTAAACAATGGAAATGTTAGTCAAATTAAAACTTTAAATGGCATTTTTTTCAAAACAAGTTTTCATGTCGTTTCGGTAAGTTCAAAATGTTCCATGCGTCATAATTTTTCTTGAATTTTCATAAAATTTCATAAAATGATTATTTATATATGTTAGAATAAAACTTAGTAATCAATTCATTATACTATTTTAAAACAACTTAAAATTTTTACAATAAAAATTTTTTTTTGATAAAATTTTGCATAAATTTACCTAGTTTTATCGATTCCTTTTCAATTTTTTATAAATATGACTGAAAATCAAATATTGCTACTAACTTTTATTTTAACTATATAAAGCTAGCTTAAGAGAGAAAATTAGATATGAGACAAAAATTTATGCTCATGGGGCATTTTTAAATAGAGTAATTAACAAACTGATTTAAATTAATATCTTAATTAATTGCATTCTGAATTTTTTTTAAATTTAGGATTTCCATCTCTAAACAACACTGTATAAGTATAGAAAATTTCATAGCAATTGGTTGATAAATAAATAAAAAGTTTTTCATGGTCCATTGTCGCCTTAAATAATAAGAATTCTTTGCAGTACTCGTACGTTGGAAAGTAAAAACTGGTGGCCCAGAGTGGTAGGATATTGGAGTTTAAGTCTCTTACGAATACAAAAAACTTAAAATTTGGACTAAAAGATATTATGATTTAAAAGGATGAGTTTTTAGTGCTGAACGACATTGCTAGAAAGTCTTAAATAATTGCAAAACCAAATCCTTAATATCATTGACAAAATTCAGGAGAATTTCTAAAATTCTAGTTTTGGAGAACCTTGTTGTTGCCTTGCAGCACTGATTGGTTTAAAAATAATAATTACAAGCATTAAAAGAAGATGGGTAACCAAAGAGGTTTCTCTTAGAAGTATGTCAAATTTAAACAAATAAGTCAATGTTATTAGGGTTAGCCTAGCATTAACAGATACTTGAAAGATACCTTGAACAAACAAACAAACAAAAAAACTGTGAAATTAAAGAATTTCTGTTGGTAAAAAAAAGTTTCTTGTAAAACACTTTTTTGAATCAAATTTTTTTAAACTCAGGTTAAATTATCTTGCAGTCTACACTAGCAATTCCAAAATCTTCAGTGCTCGAGGGCTTTTCATGTTACAACACAAAGAGATATTAAGAAAGACAGAGAGTTAGATTTCTTCAAAGAGGAGATAAATACCGCGGGGCATGTCCGACGAATCTAAATAAGTGTTTTAGAGGATAAAAATAAAGGGAAAGAAAAACAGTGTTTGAAAGAAAATCTTAACGAACAGCGGACAATTGCTGTTACAATACATCTTGTTCAAGAATGCTCATTTTTTAATTTCTTGAATATTCTTTTAACCTTACTATGTCCGTTATGCAGTTTTTTAAAAATATTCGGCTTGAAAATAAACTTCATCGTCTATGGCAGGGCTTCTTAAACTTTTTTATATAGCGACCCCCTTCAAGCTTAGGAAATTTTAAACGACCCCCTCCTCCATATAATGAAATATATATTAACCGTAGATGTAGATGTAATATCGCACTATTTTACAATGTAAATAAAATAAGGATTAAAGAATACGTACCCATTCATTTCACATATATATAATTGGAAACGTTGACGGGATATCGGTCGTAATAAAACACAATAAATAGAATGACATAAAACTATATATATATTTATTCAATAGAAAAAATAAACTTTTGTAACAATTTTTTTATAAGAAAACATAAAACTATATCTATATATTCAATAGAAAAAATAAACTTTTATAACAATTTTTTTAATAAAAACATATTATTAACATCAAACAATATTAATGTGACGGATGTGATTGTTTATTTTTACACAAATAATTAAATCTAGGCTCAATTTGAGTTATTGCAGATCGTAATAAATTTTCAACGTTTATTAAAGTTGAACGGTATTTTGATTTTATGTAAGTTAATGTGGAAAAGGCTGATTCACATAAATATGTTGTACAAAATAGCAGTAATTTATTCATTGCCATTTCCGATAGTAGGGGATATTCTGATTTGATTTCTATCCAAAATTCATGCACAGGCACTTGAGAAAATCTGAGTCGCAAGGTAGTATCACTTGTTAATTCGGCAAATTCTTCTTGTGCTTTGAAGTTTAAAAAATTAATTTCTTCCATTTCAATTGAAAATGGATTGCAAATCCATTGTTGTGTATCGATATCATTGGGAAAATACCTATGCATGTAAACTTCCATATCCTTCAAATGATTAACTATAATTTTTGTTATAGGAGTATCTTTTTTTGAAATATTGTTACTAATTATATACTCGTCAGTAAATGGAAACATTTCGAGCGATCCACTTTCCACTCTGTTCTTCCATATAAGAATTTTTTTAACAAAAGCCTCAAGTTTATTTTTTAACATAAACATATTAACGCAGACTCCCTGCATTGATAAATTCATATCATTGATTTTATCAAAAATATCTGCCAAATAGCATAGCTTGAGAAGCCATAAATTATCGTGAAAATAATCGGCCAAATTAGAATTTTGCTCTGTTAGAAATATAAGAACTTCATCTTTTAAAGTTAATAATCGTTTCAAACTTCGACCTCTTGATAGCCACCTAACTTCAGCATGTAGCAATAAACTTGTATAATCCGAATCCATATCAATGCACAAATTTTTAAACAATCGACTATTAAGTGCTCGACTTTTAATAAAGTTAATGATTTTGACTGCATCAAAAAACACAGTGTTTAATTCTGGTGCAATTTTTTCAACAACAAGTGCCTCTCGGTGAATCATACAATGTGTAAATGTAATATGATCATTTCCAGCTTTAACAAATGCTGTAAAACCAAGATCTTGTCCGGTCATTGCTGCAGCACCGTCCGTGCACACACCAACACAATTTTTCCAATTTAATCCTTCTTTTTCAAAAAACTCATTTACTTTTTTATATATATCTTTTCCACGAGTATGACCTTCCAGAGGACGACAAAACAGTATATCTTCATGAATGCTTCCCTCATAAATATATCTTACAAAAAGTAACAACTGTGCTATTTTTGAAATGTCTGTCGACTCGTCCAGTTGTATTGCAAACTTTGAGCTGTCTTTAAGCCTCATAAGAAGCTGTTGAAATTGATCATTGCTAATGTCTGAAATTCTTTTGGACACAGTGTCATTTGATAATGGAATTTTACTAATTTCAGCAGCATACTGTTTTCCATGAACAATTTCAGACATTCTTATAGCTGCAGGTAGTAAAAGTTGCTCTCCAATAGTAAAAGGCTTTTTCGTTTTTGCTATCAAATACGAAACTTCATACGATGCCAATAGATATTTATCATTCAAAGTAACATACTTCTCCAAAGTGTTCTTTTCTTTATTTGATGTTTGCAAAAGACGCTCAAAATATTCTATTGGCTTTTTTGATAACGTTGCATGTTTAGTATTCAAATGTCGTTGCAGTTTTGACGGTTTCATGCTTTCTGCAGCCAAAACTTCTTTGCAAATTAAGCACACTGGTTGTTCTTCATTGTTGTGAGAAGAGCATGTGAAGCCATACTGCAAATATGATTCGTCATATTTTCTTTTTTTTGTTTTGCTAGAAGTCGGATTTGAAGCACTGCAACTTGGTTGTGACGGCGTGGCAGACTTATTAGTTGGAATTTTAATTAGCCATTTATCCATGATGGTTAAATAATAATAAATAATTAAACAAAATGTAGTTGAACTTTAACGTAATAATTAAAAACACCAACTGAAAATTACACAGTAAATACACACATGTCACTACGAAGACAAAGCTGAGTCCAAACTGAAGTACAAACAGAAAAATAACTACACTCGAATCTTTACCAGTGCAATGACAACAAATTACGATCAGATCAACCCCGACGCATGGCGTGTTCAAAGTGTGCAGCGCACAAAGGCACCGTATCACAAAGACGCCGAAAAAGAAGCTTTCATTTAATTTTTTTTATTATTCTTTCATAAAAATAATATGCCGATTCGCCTAGCCTAGCTTGATTATGCTTCCGTATTGTATGTGTAAGCTGTAAGGCGACGCGGCGTCTGGGTACTTATAATCACTAAGTTATCTTGCAAACACTGACGCCGGCGGCCAGACATCAATGTCGAACGTTCAGTTGAAAATCGAGGAGCGCGTTGTATTTATTATTTTAAATGCTACTTCCATATTTTCATTTATAGGCCCTACATAACAGTTTTGCATTGCCACTTTTTTCAAAAAATAGTTATAATAAAACTACACTAGTATTTTGTATGATTTTTATTTGTATTTATATTTGTACGTAGTGTGTATACTAATTTTAAAATTTTATTTATAATGATTGAAAAGTATCAGATCTTTGCGACCCCCTTTCAGTAGTCTCGCGACCCCCAGGGGGGTCGCGACCCACAGTTTAAGAAGCCCTGGTCTATGGAACCCTCACTATTAATTATCTCGCGTATCCCCGAGATGTGGTGCAATTTTCCGGACAACTTCTCTACACATCTATGCAACTAAGTGAACTGTGTGAGTGAGAAGTTTCTACCTTAGTACGTGCAGTTTAGCATTATCTAAAGAATTAATGGATAGGACATGGTTGGTCTGGTCTCTAGTTATTTATCGTTGGATCCTGAGATTTTGTCTTACATTGCATCTAGGTACAGCCATCTGTTGCTGAAAACAGAAACTAAAAGCTCCATGAAAAAATTATCTGCCATAGATATATTGTTCGAAAATTTTATTTAAATATGTCGCCGTGATGCTCATTTCTTAGTATTTTTATTCGATGTCTAATCATTTCGTCTCCATAGAGGGTAAAAAGGATAAAAAACTCACGAAAGATTTTGTTGGCGAGTAAATTAGTTTAAATAGTTGCATAAAATTTAGCGAGTGCACCAATTTTCCTTTAACTTTATTTTTTGACCATTTTCTACTTTTAACTTTCCGATACATCACTATCATTTCGGTATTATATTCTCATGTCATTGACTCAGTGGATTCTCGACAGAAATTTCTGTCAATCTTGGTTAATATTACCGCAAATCTTGCTTAATATTCGCCAATCTTGTTTAATATTCACAACGCATTCTGATGAGAAGCAGTCACTCACTTTGGGGTGAGGATACGAGTGACATATAAGGGATGTAATTTTCGATGACTGAAGTGGGAGTAAAGCGATCTGTTGTCAGGAACATCTGTCTTTCGAATATGAGACATGCCATATGCTTTGAATTTGACGTCATAACGACCTTCGTTTCAACTTATAGCTTACCATCGGCGATAAATACGTAGTTTTATTGTTAATAATCCAACTTCTCGTTAACTCACTATCAGTGCGAATATTGTCGATTCAAGCAAGAAATATGAAAATAATCCTCTTTTATTAGCTATTCCGAACGTTTCGTAATAAATCAAGTATTACGTATAATTTTACAGATGAATATTTTTTATTTATCTTTGAAGTTGAAATTTTTATCAGTTGTCACATAATCTTTTACGATCTCTAATAAAGACTGGTGATATTAATTCTTAGTAAATAAAGCTTTAAAATGAGCTTTAACTAGTTCTATAGGCACTGTAGCTTGATGCAAAGGTCTTGATTGTTTTGGAGTTTTATATTAACTCCACAAAACTTTAATTTAAGCGATGTAAAAGAGATTTGTATCGGAATAATATAAAAAATTATTTTCTGATACAATTAATCCAAAAGTTAATCCGACCCACCTGAAGGTAAACAGTAATTGGCCGAAAATGTCCGACAAAAATAAAAATATCTGAAGGGAACCAAAATTATAAAATCTCCAGAACAGAAATAAGAAAAAAACATTCCTTTAAAGTAAAAAAAAATACGTTAAGGAGCGAAAAACCTCTTTTAACAAGTTTAAATTTGAAAACATTTATTTTAAGGGTAAAGCGCTTTAGTCACATTATTTTATATTTAGAAATGCTGAATCCGTTATTAAATCTGGTTTAGCAATCGCGAAAAGAACTGCAAATCTCTAAAGTAATAAATACCTCATTGGCAATCAACCCCGAGTTGGTGTGACTGGTTAAATAGGGCTAAAGTCTTTAATGGGGTTTGCTAAATTGCGCTTATGATAGTAATATGTATTCAACTAAGCTCTATGCGTAAACGTTGCTAGCTGTTAAGAGCTTAAAAGAAGCAACAAAACAAAAGGCATGAAATAAAAGAGCAAAAAGCAATTACCACTTTCACCTGAGCATAAAAAAAAATCGGTATAAATATGAAAGGTTTTTTTTCATGGAAGCTTTTCTTTTTCATTCTTCACCAACCCTTCAATCACCATTATGAACGCTGAGAAGGAAAATAAGTCGAGCGTTGGAGCGCGACACCGAGCTTCCCTCGCAACCCAGTGTCGAACAGGACCGCGAAGTATAGCGCAACTGCGGCAGCAAAACGACCAAACGCCGGCGAGTGCAATGTCTCCTTCTTATTTCTCAGCCGTTTTGATGGCAGAGCGAGCGTTCACCTCCCACATCACGGACTCGGAGACCCTTGGAGAATTGTAGGCAGGGAAATGGAAAAGTTGTGCAGTCGGTTAGCGGGATGGAACATCACTTTTCTTTTTTTATTTTTTCATTCGTAAAAACTTTCTTTTTTTTTAAAGGATAAAATTAAGTCAGATGTTTTTATTGCTATGATGTCTGTTCAACCGTATAGAAAATTCGGCTGACATTCTTGAGTTTATTATAGTTTATTAACAATGATTATACCTGAGATTTATTAAAATTCTACATGTTACCTTACGTAACTACAAGGAATGGGATTTGGGACATGGAAAGCTACGCCTCTGGACATGGAAACCAGCTAGTTTCCTGACCACTTCATCATGTTGGAAATTGAAAGGAAATCTCATGAAATGAACCTTCGTATTTTTCCTAACTTTCTTTTGAGGCCAATGCAGTTAATATAAATATTTAAAACCACTGACCACGATGTTGGTCTTATTCATACTTAGATTTATTATATTGTTTCCGACGGTGTTTTCATTCTTCCTACTACATGAATATTTCTTTTGTAATTCAGAAGTTCTCAAATGTTCTTCTGAACGGCTGAACATCACTATAACCGCAGTCTTCCAGGATCAGGCTTCGAATTCCCATCTGTAGGTATCAGAATCTTCACACGTCCTCGTCCATTAGATCGTTAAACCGCTAGACTATTCCGGTGTTGCTAAATGATCTAATATTAGGAATACTGTTCCTGCAGAATTCGTGATTTGATCTATTAAAGATTATAAATCATTTGGGCCAAAAATTCTAATGAACACATAGTTACTTGAAATGTGATGAACTTAAACAATAATGTCATTTATTAAAAAAAAATCAACTGTTCAATTCACTTCTCCCCAAATATGAGTCTTATTTACTTAATACTTAGGATGAAGATTATCTTTAGGGCCTTATTATACAGAGCCACTCGAGTGGCGAACGCGCGCTACAGCTTCAGACGCTCAGACAAGCCACCCGAAGCGATACATGCAATCATACGGAGCTTATACTGAGCCACTGCTGTGACTACATGTCGCAACTGTCGCCTGGGCGGGCCACTCCAGTCGCCTACCCTCGTTTCTTGTGGCTCGCCTGAGCGACTGTGGCTTTGGTAGCGGACCATTATTTGCTATGGAGCTTATAATACAGAGCCACTGCACAGCGCCACAGTTCCCGTTCCTAGCCTTGGCAAGACAATTTACACGGTCAACCCTTTGACGTTGTTTGAGCTGGTTGTAAGCTAAAATTTTGATTTCAAAATGGCGAAAAATAATAATATTCCTCAGTGGGTTATCATAGATATCAGTGGATAATTAAACAATATCACTTGGAGTTTTAAGAGGTTCCAGGACACAAAATTCTTCAAATTTTCGAAAAAAAACTTTGTTGCATTAAAACATTTTGCGTTCTTAAAATAACGTTCTTAAATTCTGCTTAAAATAACGTTCAAATCATGTTTCTATCTTAGAACAGGAGATATTCATTTTATTTTTGCAACATTCTAATAGTAGCCAATCTATGTTTAAACCTGTAAATGCGTTTTTCTGCATGGGTTTTTTTACCTTTTCTCGTCTTTAAATTGTTTTAAGTAAAGAACCGTTAAAGATAAATGGTTCAAAATTGGAATATGTCTTTTTCAATTATTTTACTTTAATTTTGATTTAGCAAATTTGAAAAAGAATATTTACTTTTGAAAATATGATTTTTTGAAAAAGGATTTTTTAAAATTAAATTAGATCGTTTTTTGAAATTTTTACTCTAAATATTTTTCTCTTTTTTTTCAAAATTAATATTTAAAAAAACTCTGAATCAAAATTAAAACTTTTGTATTTCTGTTTGATTAAATGAAAAAATGTTGAAATTCGACAAATAATATTTCGAGCTATAACGATTTTAAACTACCCCACTTTTAAAAAGAATTTAAATTTAAAAATTATTTAAAAACTTTGTGAGAAGTTGTATGATGTGATTTTGTTTACAAATTATATGGTTAACCATTACAAAAAAATTCAAAATTTTAACTCAATATATATTTTTTTAATGTGGGTTTACAACGATTCCCTCTTTGTTCGAGAAGAGAACGTTTGACCTCCAGAAAACCTCCGGAAGTACCCCAAAACAACTTGTCGTCTGCTCTTAAATCGTAAGAAAAACACCTTTTGAGGGCCTTCCTAATAATAAGGGATGCACTCTCTAAAGTCCTTTTCTGTCTGCGTTTCCTTTTTTCAGTAAGAGAAACAAGTACAAATCATCATCTTCACTTGACGAAGACATCTTGAATACTAAGAAAGATATTAAATCATGACAAAGCACACGGAAGCTAGCCCGTGCGTCTGTTCTGTGGCTCTCGTTCGCCACTTGAGTGGCTCTGTATAATAAGGTCCTTACATTTCATATGAGGTTTAGGTGGGTCTATGACAAGTTATGATGCGTCACATTTCTTCGTCATTTTTAGACTATGACTCTATCATTAAGAATAAAGTTTTCTCAAAACCTTACTCCTAGTAATCTTACCTTGGTTGTCCTCCTCTGGGTTCAAATCAAGTACTTACATAAAAAAAAATTTAAAAAAAAATTAAAATAGAAGTCTCTATTTCGTTTTCTAAATACTTACCAACTATGAAAATTTCGAAGCAATTTATCATCTCACAACCGTTTGAACAAACATTTCTATAACAATATTACCTAAGAATGAAGAATATAACACAGAGAATAAAACTACTTATGGAAAATATATATTCTAAATTTCATTAGAAACATTTCGCTGATTGCACACTTCAGCGACAGCAGCAAATGATACTTCAAACAACAGCAAACTATATTTTTAACAACTATAAAAAAAGCGGAGCACATCAGTTATTGAATAAGCTTACCTGTCTAATTCATCAATTTCTCATCTCCTTTCATGACAACTTTAAGTTCTTTTATCCACCTCTCGGTACGTGACGTCATTCTGCTTACACGTTTTACAAAGCGCAACTTAAAAAAAGAATAAATATATAAAGACAGCCACGGAATGAGCCAAGTGAAGAAAAAAAAATACAAACTGAGTTCGGTGATTTTAAAAGTCCCAGAACAAACCGAAATTTCAAGCTTAGTATGTTTCACAATCCCCAGAGTTTGTTTTTCATCCTGAATGCCGATGTTACCATCTTTTCTACCAAAGGTTTCACTTGTTTGTCCAATGAAATGTGCACCAAATTATTTTCAGTGTTTTCATTTGCATTTGAAGATTAGTTTGATTTTATATTGTTGGATTATTTAATTTTTGAGCTTTGACTGATCGGAAAACAACTTGTCAGAGATATTATAGAGTATGAATATTTAGAGTATGAATGTACCACAAAGCTGAGTGAAACTAAGTTACTTTTTACCGGAGATTTCTCTTCATATTCTCACTTTAGTGTATAAAACTCCGTCAACTTATTACTTTTGAGTGCTTCAACTCTTGACATTTTTAAATTGGAAATCAAGTAATAAACTTAATTTTGTAGACAAATGTATGTCCAAAGTAATAATAATTTTAAATTAAGTGTCAAAAATATGCATTTTTTAATTAACAACTGATCTTGTGATTATTTACTACGATAATTATTTGAGCAAATCTATTAATTGTTTTATAAGATTTTCTCTTTTACCTTCTAAATGATGTCGAATTTAAGAGTTTAAATTTATTTAATGTCACATTTTAAATAATATATAGATGATGTAAGGTGCAAAAATTTTGGAGTTCAAATATTTTAATCTTATAACCGAGACATTTCGACATACTATATGCAATTTTGTTTCCGGTCAAAATTTAAAAATATTGTTCATTTTAAAAAAATTAGTAATCTGATTATCATTATTACTTAGTACAAAAAGGATAATTGTCGAATGAAAATCAGTATACAAATTATTATTATATTTTACACCAATAATATGAGTATAATATCTATACAAATAAAAATCAGTATTATAACATTAAAATCATTTTGAATGAACAAAAAGGTGATTTTTATTATGTAAAATTTGAAAATAGTACATGTTTATGAAATTATACGGAAGAATAATTATTACTAATGAGGTAGTTTATAGTCTTCGTCTGCAGTTATAACTAAATTAAAACCCTTACTAATGAATGAAACCCTTCAAATGTGATGCACTTAAAGCGTAATGCCATTTATTAAAAAAAATCAACTTTTTTATTAACTTTTCCACAAACAGGAGAGTTTGAATTACTAAATACTTAGAACAAAGATTAACGCTTCATTTCATATGATGATATATATGAAATGTAATTACATTTCATATATATCCTCATATATTACAATTATAATTATCATTACAATTATATATATTTATGTTATCTATGTATATAAAACATTTCCCTGACTGACTGACTGAAAGATAACTGCTGGACCTAGAGAGCTGAAAATTTGCGTGGCGTTTCTTCTTATAGTGTAAGGGTTCACTAAGAAAGATTTTTCAAAATTTTTTTAAGGTTTTTTTTTAAATTAAATTTTTAAGTTTGCTTTTAAAATAATAATTTGGGGGTTATAAAATTTATATCACGAGAAAGATGATAAAAATTCTTTTCAAATGAAATCTTTTTCGAATTGTTACCTTCATTTTCTGAATTTTGGGGAATTTTAAAAGATTAAATTTTAGAATTTATTTTAGTAAATGCTTATTAAGCGATTTCTTTTATTTTAGTGATACTTTAAGTTTATTTTGTAGCACGTGCATAACAACAAAATAAATTGGCAAAAAATATCAAAATACAGTAAACGATAAAATTTAACCACTAGACTTACTAAGATGGAAGTTTTTAAAGAATTCAATTCAAATTAGTATGTATTATGGATATTAAATTAAACCTATATACAAAACAGTTCCGGGACTGACTGACAGACCTCGCACAGACCAAACCGTTGGACCTAAAGGTCTGAAATTTTGACAGTGCATTCCTATAATGACATGGATAGCCGCTAAGAAAGGATTTTTGAAATTCCAATTCTAAGGGGGTAAATTGGGATACTCCAATACGTTTGTGTGGAAAATCGTATTCTCTGCGACTGTTCTCGGCGTCTCTTCTTTGTGTGGGTATCCGTCAAAAAATGGTTATGAAATTTTGGTTATTGATGGGGAAAATGTTCCTGAAACTGTATTATATTCTTAAGAATATATTAGATTTAATATGAATATTTTCTTCTGCATTACTTTGTCTATAAAAGTTCCATTACGATTTTCATTGTAATTATCTTAAAATGTACTCCATAGCGAAGCACGGGTATTCAACTAGTATAATATTATATAACATCATATGTTATATAATTATATAACTGAATAACTTCTTTAAATTCATAAACTTTATTTTTCTTCGTGTATGAAGTGCTTTAAATTACATTGAACAGTCTAAAATCAACATCTTTCGCAGACAGATGTCAGTTTTATGCTACATAAAACTGATATATACAGTAGACGCTCGTTAATTCGAACTCGGTGAATTCGAACTTTCGGTTAATTCGAACTAATCCAAAGGCCCCCCAAAACTTGTATTGGAGCTAATATTAAAAATATCATTAATTCGAACTAAATTTTTATCACTTCGGTTAATTCGAACTAAAAATTTCACAAAAACATTTTCTTTTTCCTCAATTAACGGTGAAAATACACGCTGTTATTTTATGTGTCAAAATCACCTGTATTTTTTTTTATGTGTAAAGAGGCACATGCCTGCATTCCTAGACTATTGCATTTCCGCTAAACGTTAGTGGCTAAGTTCCTTATCAGTGCTTAACGAACAAAGCGATTTTCCGTTGTTTGTATCGGTTTTCTTAGAATTTCAGAAAAACCTGTCTTTACTATAGATTCTAGGGAGCTGCGTCAGTTATGCCTGCAGTGCAGACAAGTTAATGTGATCTATTTTTTCTTTCTCAGTGTGTGACGTGAAAGTGTAAAAATGCAGGATGTCTACGCGTGGAAAGTACAAAATCCTAATTTTGGAGACAAAGGTAGAAATTTTAAAAAGAGTAGAGAATGGCGAATGTAAAACAAAGTTAGCAGCTAACTATAGAATTAAAAAAATATCTTGTCAAATTATTTGAAAAACAAGGAGTCAATTTTAGATTCCTGGGAAAAATCAAAATTTGCTAGAGGAAGGAAACGCATGAGAAATGCATCCCAAGAATATCTAGAAAAAGCTCTACTGCTATGGTTCCAGGATGTTACATCTCGAAATTTTCCGACAAATGGATCCCTAGTGTTGACGAAGGCTGATGAATTGGCAAGTCGAATGGGTATTGAAGATTTTAAATGCAGTGATGGATGGCTTTCACGATTTAAGTCAAGGCACAACATTTCTTATCAAACTGTATGTGGCCAAAGCTCTGATGTAAACGAAGACGTGTGCACTAATTTCGTTAGGAAACTGCCAGGGCTTTTCTCTACTTACCTGCTGAAAGATATTTTTAATGCGGCCATAATGGACAAAGCCATAATGGATTCTATTAAAACTCTGAAAGCATTTATTCAGATGGAACCTTCCTCTGAAAATGAATTGAAATGTTTACTTCAAATCGAGAAGTTGGCTGAGCAATGTAGGCATCATAAACAAAAACCAACATCCACTTTACAGTTTTTCCCCGAAGTGTAATTCGTATTTTTAATTAAAGTTTACTTTCTACTGCATATCTTCTGCTTCATTTTATGAATAAGGCACCTCTGTATTGCTTTTTAATATGTTAATTTTAGATAACATAGTATAATATATTTTCTGGGGTTATACATACTAGGAGATTTTTCTTCTTCAGTGATACACTTTTAAAGTTACATATTTTCTCTTAACATCGGATAATTCGAACTTTTTTCCGAGAACCAGTCGAGTTCGAATTAACGAGCGTCCACTGTATATATATATATATATATATATATATATATATATATATATATATATATATAACAGTTCCGTAACTGACTGACTCACTGACTGGCTCACTGACTGACATACAACGCACAGACCAAACCGCTGGACCTAAAGGGCTGAAATTTTGCATGGCGATTCTTCTTATAGTGTAGGAGTGCATTAAGAAAGATTTAAAAAAATTCTTCTTAGATTTTTTAAAAATAAAATTTTTAAGCTGTTTTAGTAACTTCTTTTAAGTTTGCATTTAAAATAATAATCTGAGGGTTATAAAATTTATATCACGAAAAAGATCATAAAAATTCCTTTAAAATGAAATATTTTACGAATCTTTACCTCCATTTTCTGGTTTTTGGTCATTTTTTAAAGATTAATTTTTAGAATTTAATTTATTTAATGCTGATAGAGGGATTTCTTGTTCTGGTACTTTAAATAAATTTATCGTCACGTGCATAACAACGTAATAGACAAAAAATATTTTTTTTCTTGCTAATGCGGTAGACGATTGGCCATTATCCAAAAAATATTAAATACAGTAAAAAATATGTTATTCGTACTGTACTATATCAACTGTACTATATTGTTTCGTATATCCTATTAGATTTAATTTGAATATTTTTTCTACATTATTTTGCCTATATATATCCCTCACGATTTTTTTATAAATATATAATTTTTTTTATATCAATTGTATACATTGATCGTCGTATTTATTATATATATATATTGGCATTAATTGCATATATAGACCGTTGTATTTAATTTGAATGTAATCCGTAGCGATGTGCGTGTTTTCAGCTAGTATATATATATATATATATATATATATATATATATATTTCATAAGCATATATGTATTAAACGTGAGAGATACCTCATAAAATTTTTAATCTAAACTTGCACTGATTTGTAGGTACATAGGTAGGTTCCGGTCTGATTAGCCCTCATCAACAAAAAGATGAACGTAGCGCTCCAAAACCAACCAATTAACCTTCAATTTATTTCCATGAATGTAGCAATACGGCAAGCGTTTTTATCACAGAAAAACACTAAATAAATAAACAGTGAAACTAGAGACTTTTTTCCTAACCTTGGGTTTCCACATGATTGAATACCATCTCATCACGAAAGGATAGCTTTTCATAAAATATGTATTACGTGCGTGACCTATAGTTTGTGTACATGTCAGACACCAAGATTTCTTCGAAATTTAGCACAAGAATTCCTTTAATAATTATAGGGTAATCTGTGAAAGAATAAAATGAATTGGAACATAAAAGGGTGACTGACTTTGCATGTTAGTATTTCTCTTGCAAGGTCGATATTCATCAGAATTCGGAAAATATATCCCCGAGGTTAAGGTTTCGCTTTTAGACCTCGAATACTTATTGTGGGAGATACTTCGTAACTTTTGCTTGAACTATTTTCACAGGCGAAATTTTCTGCCAAGTTGGGAAAATATTTTTTTTTCAAATCACTTCAGTTGCCAAAGCATAAATTTGGAAATGCTCAATACAGAATATTATGTTTACGTACCCAACAAATAATACTATTTCCTACAGAGTTATTAAAAATATGGAAATGATAAGGGGTTTTGACAACAAAAAGCATTTAAAGACCATCTTACGTGTAGCGAAAACTACCATTTTTATTTCTTAAAAAAGAAAAAAATTATTTTACTCTCACTCTAGTAAATTTAAAGTAAATTGTTAAGTATAACCGTTAAATCTGGAAAATTTAAATGCTTAATTAACTTTTATTGGGACATATATATATATATATATATGAAGTGGTGAGTTTCAGAACCGTCCTTATCTTCTATAAGTGATTTTTTCTATATTGTAAAAGACTTTTGCAGAAAACCACATACTTTTAACTTTAAATTTCTTAAGGAAACAGAGAGTTTTGCTACGTGCTTAAAATTAGTCTACATGCAGGAGTACAACCTTAATTAGAATCCACTGCTATCTTGTCTTGTGTACTTTTTGCTTTTAATTTTTGTCTAAGAACAGCTTTAAAACTCCCTGCCTCATATACATATGTGTATGTGTGGGTGCGTGTCTATATACTTATTGAAAGAGAGATAGGTGGTAATTTAACTATCAAGAGTATAAAAATTTAAAAAATTACTCTCCTCTAAGAAGTCTTTACATATTTCGCAATTTATGTAGTAGGGCATTACCTTCTGCTTTGTCGCCAAGAAAATTAATTTAATTACTATAGCTCCACAAGCTAACCGAAACAAAGGGACTATGGATGGCTATATTAAGAAAATTAGAGTGGGGGAATTATTGGTTTTGACTATTAAACCACGACTAAGTCCAAAACCACCCTCTCTAGTCTGCTTTTGTAACTTTTTCTAAGTTTGCATTTAAAATAATAGTTTGAGGGTTATAAAATTTAAAACACGAGAAAGATCATGAAAATTTCTTTGAAATGAAATCTTTTTCGAATATTTATCTCCATTTTCTGATTTTTGGTGAATTTTTAAAGATTAATTTTTAGAATTTAATTTATTAAATGCTGATCACGTGATTTCTTTATCTGGTACTGTAAATAAATTTATCGTCACGTGCATAACAACTAAATAGACGAAAAAAATATTTTTTTCTTGCTAATGCGTCAGACGATTGGACATTATCCAAAAAAATATTAAAATACAGTAAAAGATATGATCCTCAAACTGTACTATATAAACTGTACTATATTCTTTAGTATGTCCAATTAAATTTAATTTGAATTTTCTCTTCTACATTATTTTGTCTATAAAAATATCTCTTACGATTTTTTATATAAATATATATATATATATATATTTACATCAATTTTACATATCTTGATCGTCGTACTTATTATATATATATATATATATATATATATATATATATGTATATATATACATTAATTGCATACATTGACCGTTGTATTTAATCTGAATGTACTCCGCAGCGAAGTGTGGGTTTTCAGCTAGTCTATTTATATAAAACAGTTCCGTGACTGACTGACAGATAACGCACAGACCATACCGTTGTACCTAAGGGACTGAAATCTTGCATGGAGATTCTTCTTATAGTGTAGGGGTGCACTAAGAAAGATTTAAAAAAAATTCTTCTTAGATTTTTTAAATTAAATTTAAAAGCTGTTTTTGTAATATTGTTTTAAGTTTGCATTTAAAATAATAATCTAAGGGTTATAAAATCTATATCAAGAGAAAGATCATAAAAATTCCTTTAAAATGAAATATTTTTCGAATCTTTACTTCCTTTTTTTAATTTTTGGTGAATTTTTAAAGATACAATTTTTAGAATTTAATTTATTATATAATGATCATGAGATTTATTTTCTCTTTGTGATACTTTAAATTAATTTTGCGTCACGTGCATAACAACAAAATAAATTGACAAGAAAAATATTAAAATACCGTAAAATATAAAATTTAACCACTAGACAAATTGAGATGAAAGTTTTTTAAGATTGTAATTCAAAATAAAATGTTTTATGGATATTAAATTAAACCTACTGATAAAAGAGATCCGTGATTGACTGACAGACCTCGCACAGACCAAACTGCTTGACCTAAAGGGCTGAAATTTTGACATTGCATTTCTTAATGACACGGATAGACGCTAAGAAAGGATTTTTTGAAATTTTACCCCTAAGGGGGTTAATCGGGACACTCCAATACATTTGTGTGGTAAATAGTATTCCATGCGACTATTCTTGACGTCTTTTCTTTGTGGGGATCTCCGTCAAAAAGTGGTTGAGGAAATTTTGGTTATTGAGGGGAAAATGTTCCTCAAATTGTAGTATATTAACTATACTATATTCTTTAGTATGTTCTATTAGATTTAATTTGAATATTTTCTCCAAGATTATTTTGTGTATAAATATATCCATTCGAATAATTTATTCTAACTTTAAACAACTCAACTCTAACACAACACGGTGCTAGTAACATTATAAGTTTTGTCCACTGGTATCAGCAGGGTTGAAAGAGCATTTTAAACCCTAAACTTCGTTATGAATGATCGATGGCAAAATTTTACCATGCCCCACTTCGAAAGATATACTGTGATACAGTACATTAAAAATTGTTGTCAGTAATGGAGGAACTTTTGCAAATATTGCTTAATACTTACCTTAGTTTTCTATTTTGCAGTTTAGCCTTCATAACTTTCTGCCATGTTTATACAAATTAAAGGAAACTGGAAACTTATAAATGCATATTTCTTTTATTTTTAGTGCATATTTTATGTCTATTTTACTATTTTCATCGTGCGTGCAATCCACTCTCTACTTGTAAATAAATTGCATACATATAAAATAATTAGAATTTTATGTGATTTTTTTTAATAGCACAAAAGGAATGTTACAGCATTTTTTTCCCCTTTTCGAATTATGTAGGTTGTGAAAAAATGTTTAACGACTGTCCGCCTGGAGAAACGTTTCATATATATAAATATACGACCACAATAAAATATTTCTAGCCTCAAAATAACGTTTCTTCTGCATCAAAGTATAATGGTTTTCGAATCCCAAGGCCATAACGAAAATGCTCCGTTGATTGAAACAGGCAAACGATACGCTGTTCGCTTCTGGTTTATCCAAGCATGAAGTAAAATAATGTCAAAGTAAACTGTGACAAATAGGATAACATATAAATGATCAATTGAAATAATGCTGAACGTTATTCTTTTAGAAAGCTTAGTTCAACTTTAAAGTTTAAGCTGGTAATAAATCACAGTTTTATTACAAATCCAGAATAATATTTGTAAAATTGTCTAGATAGAAAAAAACATCGTTATTTTCTAATAACGTTGGATTTTTATACTACATCTCCTGAATTGAAATAGCAGTGAAATGAATGCAGGCGGATCATCACAGTCTAATTCACCACAAACGATGCCCTTCATAGATTATCAATTCAAAGTTTCTCTTTGAGAATGCAAAGAAACGGGAGATTTTTTACGTAGAATTATGTTCCTCCGTAACGGTCCTACGGAAAGCAAAATTTCATACGCTAAAACCGTCCGTCCGTACCTAGCGAGTTATAATTTTGATAGCTTGCCAAATCCAGTCTGTATCTCTTGGACAAGCAGTAAACAGCTACACAGAAAAGTACCAAAATGCATCAAAAGTTTGAAATACATATATGTATACATACTTACATATATATAGATACATATATACATAACACATACATAACACATACATACAAAAGAGGTAAGCAACGATAAGTAATCCTACGTTAAGGCTGCTATGTACTAAGAAAAAAATCGTATTTCCCTTTTCCTCTTCTTGCAGACTCTTGTGGTGGGAGGAGTCCAGTTGACATTTCGAGAATTCCACCCCTCTTAGGATTGACATTTTGAGGGATTGTAATGGCTCTCACTCTATAAGCGCTGCCCCCAAATTTTATATTTAAAATAGATTTTTGTCAACTATTTACAGGTACATAAATGTTGATAATCAAGTAAAAGTAGTATTGTCAGATAGCCTGAACTTTTCTGCAAAGCGCTACAGGATCCATTTTATAAATTTAGTCCACCGAAGGAATTTATGAGCGTTTAAAACACACTATACCAGATTTTTCCCCGAGTAATTTAAATTTTAAAATATTAATTGGATTCTTTAAAAAAAACGAAAAATGTACACAAATGTAAAATTTATTTCTCTATGACGGAGTACAATTTTTAAAAAAAAAATCTTTGAATCCAAATTGGCAATCCGTGGACAAATTTTCTCCATAGGTTAACATTGAGGTGAGTGAATCCAATGGGGTTAGTACTTAGCAGCTTTAATAACCCGCGGTAGTTTCGTTAGAAGAAACTGCCTGAATTTTTTTGTTGTTGTTATTTTAGCTTTTATAGTAGGTACTTACAGAGTAAAATGTTCATTCACAGTTATCAGGTGGTGTAATAAATTTAATTGTTTAGGTGAATTTTGATTAATTATTCTGTGTACTGTTGGTTTTTTGCATGGGAATAAACATTTCTTATCATCAAGATTCAAGATTTCAGTCTTTCATAAAAAATAAAACATTTTTAGCTATTACCGAGTTCAGAAGTTTTAATTACTTGATAAAAAAACCTGAAATAAAGTTTGTAATATTGTTTTCATAATTTTTTTGCAAGGGTGTAAGAATTTCTGGTAATCGAATTGAGCGAGCAGAAAATTCACGGGTATTCATCTTTTTTGTTTTTAATTTTTACAGTAAATTTAGTTTCTAAACTAAAATTTTTTAGCGTATTTAGTCTCCATATATAGTAATGGTTCCCAACCCGTAGAACTCTGCGGACCACCAAGCCAGAAATTGAACCCAATGCGGACCACCCCACTCCCACCGACTTGAGGGAAAAATCTTCCAGGGATATAGGGATATAGAATATCACTCAGGTAAAAGGGATACAAAATTAATGTACTGACATTCTTATGTATCATATTCTAATAATGAAATAATTCTGTTAAACTTTTAAGCAATTTTAATTTGACACCTGATGGTCATAGGATATATTCGGCCCATTTAGTTCAAGGAACATAGCTATCAAAATCCCCATTTATATGACAACTTTTTTATATGTGGTACCGGACCACTCCCGAGACTCTCGCGGACCACCTGGGGTCCACGGACCACCGGTTGGGAACCACTGATATATAGTAATAAATTTAAATTTTCAGAAGATTTATATATTCACAGTGAAACATCAAATTCACTTGTCATCAAATATAAGTGACATACCAGGATTTTAATTTTTGTCAAATTTTCATTATATAGTATGCTTTGATAACAAAGGACAAGGTCATCGAAAAAAAGTGTCCGTGGTTGCAACGTGAAATAAAGAAATATATCTGTGTGTCAGAGATAAAGGACACCAAGTCCATTTTTTTAAAAGTAGATTGTTTAACTTTATTTTTTCATATTTTTTTGATAAATTTCAGTGGTGCAAGGCTTTAACTGGAATATATATATGTAGAAGAGACCTTGCCAGTTGAAAATGGCACTATGTCCTATCATTGTATCCAGGTAAAGAGCAGTAAAGGGATTTCATTGAGCTCTCCTGTAAAATTTAATAAATGTGACTTGGTGTCTTTTACCTCCGATACACAGATATAATAGAAGCCATGGTGTTTATTTTTTCACCAAAAGAAATAAAAACAAATCAAGTTTTGGAGCAATTACCTAGTAGGAAGCAATTAACTAGTACACTGGTGTAAGAAATTAAGAGAATTTGCAGACTTGGTCGATTATCTCTAGAACTACTGTACCGATTTTAATGAAATCTGATGTGTACTTACATTGATACAATACAAAACAAATAACCATTCAATAATTGTAATACACACGCATGATCGTGCGTAACACTCGTTGGAGTCGGAAGGTATGACACAGCGGATGCAGAATAAACAAAAAAAATGGGTTAATAGATGGGTTAATAGGGGGTATGGTCCCCTCTTACAGATATACAGGTCTCGCAGTGTGATTTCATACTTGAAATAAGTCAGTTTATCATTTCCTGTGGCAATTGGTCGGCCATCCAACATGATGCCTGCCCAGACCATTAAACCTCCTCCTCCATAATGGTCGATTTCGCGGACATTGGAGGGAAGGTAGCGGGTCCCTGGTTCTCTCCATATGAACGTACGGCGAGAATCGGTGTTTAGGCTGAACCGGGCCTCATCAGTGAAGAGAACGGTCGCCCATTGATCCATACTCCAATCTCTTTGCTCTCTACACCATGATAAACGGATTCTCCTGTTCGTAGAAGTGAGCGGGACGCAAACAGCAGGTATTCTTGCAAACAACCCTCTCTCAGGAAGTCTTTTGGAAACAGTCACCCTTGATACACGGGTTCCTGTGGCAGCATACAAGTCACGAGAAAGCTGAGAAGCTGTAGCACTCCTGTTACGCCTTGCTATAATCGACAAATGGCGATCTTCTCTGGCCCTCGTAGCTCTTGGACGACCTTTCCCAGGCTTTCTCTGGATAGATCCGGTATCCTGGAACTGTTTCCATAAGTTACACACGACGCTGTGTGTTAAATTGAACTCTCTACAAATTTGGACTTGAGATTGGCCTGCTTCTAGCCTCCCCACGATCCGCCACCTCATTCCATCATCTAAACGTTGGTGGTTACTCATTTTTACGGTTACAATTTGAAATTAACCCAATTGCTGCAAAATAACACCAAGAAATTCGCCGAGGTTTGCTAGGGAACGAAATGCGTCTTAACTTACGCGCGCTTATAAAACCTGTTTCTCTACTGGCTCCGCCTACACACACGTGTACGCTTACGTATTTGACGTACAAGATTTTCATTTTTGTCTAGAGGCAGTGGTTTTAAATTCAGTTCAGTTCTTTTTATGAAATTCGATAAAATATGCAAATTTTCTTAATTTATTTCACCAGTGTAGGTTTCGATACGACCCCCCCCCCTCGTCGTTCGGTGCACATCTAGACGATAGACGATCTCCATTCTGGTACGCTCGATCATAGGAGTCACATTCACTATTGCAGCAGTGATTCTGCCCGATACATTCCGTAGTTTCGCAGTCTTCTCAGCGTACACAATGTTTTTCAGGTAACCCCATAGAAAAAAGTCTAGAGGTGTCAAATTGGGGTCTTCTTGATGGTCAAGAAATTAGACCGTCTCTTCCCATCCAACGTCAAATCCCATGTAAGAGGAAGCGCGACGTCACAGCGTCGGTGCGTGTCCCCTTCGCCGTCACGGTCACCATGACATGGAAAAATAGAATTTCAAGAGTTAAAATACCATCTGCTGCTAAGCAAAATCCAATCGGATAATTAGTATTCACGTTGTGCGCAACTGAAATCACGGGCACGTTTTTCGATGACCCTGTATCATATTGAAAACAATTTTTTTTATTTTAAAAAAATGTTAATTTGATCATTTGTCTATAATAAATTAAATTTTAAAATAATTAACTTTTAAAAATTGAACAACTCACTATTATATTGAATTAACATACTAGATCTACATCTTATTTTTAATAAAATTATGGTCTTTAGTTAAGATATATTGGAATTGTTTATTGAATTCTAATTCGGATACTTCTTGTTCTTATGTTTTTAATTGATGGTAGTTTTTGACATCTTTTTAATACCCCAAAATTACATTTTTTTCAAATAAAAAAATCATTAAATAGAGTTAAACTATTTTCTATATTAAAGCTTTTAATTACTTTAAGGGCGAATATAAAATATAGCATTTTTTCATGCGATTAGGAACTTTAAAAAATTGACAAAACTTTTCTTCAGTATAACTATATAAGTATATATATATATATATATATATATATATATATATATATATATATATATATCTGTGTGTGTGTGGGGGGGGGGGGTGCGCGCGCGTGTGTGTGTATACTTATACATATATGTGTGTATATATACTCTGAAAGGGTCTTCCTAGGTATCAACAGTGACCTACTCCCACGTATGTGGATCACTCCCCTTTCAATATATTCATTTGTTGTGCATATTGAAGATGCAATTAAAGGATAGTGGTAAAGTTAACCGGGGGTGTGTAAGGTATACATAAGATTCGATTCACAAGAATCGAACTTTTGAGTGAATAAATTAAAGAAGCTGCTTGAGATATGCTAATTTCGGCATACGCGCTTGGTATAAATACCATGCAGATTGATTAAAGAAAAGGTTGAAGAAAAGGTTGATAGATATGCGAAGTAAGGGAGCTACGAGGTAAGCAGCTGCAGGTGTTAACCGGCGCTTGTGCGTAGGGGGCCCAAAGTTTAAGTGGTAAAACTGCTGGTTTGACTCTCTGCTGGCTTGTGAGTATTGCAAAGTGTATTTTTATTGAATGCTAATATATATTCCGTACAAGTAGTACGTATGCTTATTGCTGTAAAATCAAATTCTATATGTGCAACGAATTCAATAAACATTGTTTCATGTATAAACTGTGTTTGTATCAAATTCATTTAGAGTGCCACTTTAAATTATATACACCCAAGTGTGGGTAGAAGTGAGCGATACTCTACAGGTGCTATATCTTTTAATGTTTTCGCTAACCCCCACTTAATGGATGAGAGGTCATCCGACAGGCCAAGGACAGAACACATTCTTTGCTATCAATCAATTTCTCTATAATTAGTATTATTTTTTTTGTTTTCCGTACAAGTAGTACGTATGCTTATTGCTGTAAAATCAAATTCTATATGTGCAACGAATTCAATAAACATTGTTTCATGTATAAACTGTGCTTGTATCAAATTCATTTAGAGTGCCACTTTAAATTATATACACCCAAGTGTGGGTAGAAGTGAGCGATACTCTACAGGTGCTATATCTTTTAATGTTTTCGCTAACCCCCACTTAATGGATGAGAGGTCATCCGACAGGCCAAGGACAGAACACATTCTTTGCTATCAATCAATTTCTCTATAATTAGTATTATTTTTTTTTGTTTTGCATAAGAAAGAAATAACGAAATGCAAGGGAGAAAATAAAACGTCTTATAGAAACTTAACACTAAACCTGACAGGTTTGCGTTACAGTATATATATATATATATATATATATATATATATATATATATATATATATATATATATATATATATATATATATATATATATATATATATATATATATATATATATATATATATATATATATATATATATATATATATATATATATATATATATATATATATATATATATATATATATATATATATATATATATATATATATATATATATATATATATATATATATATATATATATGGGCAGTATTTTATGTAATATCTGTAAACAGGAGATAAATAATATGGTAAAAACATTCGATTTCATTTTTTTATTCTAAATAAATTTCTGGGGATTAACACTGATTGATAAATAAGATTCTCGTCAGAAATCATTTTTAAAGAGGAAAATTCATAATCTCAGCGAATTAGGACTCTTGAAGTGTTGTACAATGCAATGCATGAAGTAACATGTGTTATATCATATAATTATATGCAAAATAAACAGATTAATCAAATCTCTTTTGAATAAAACATTCAAAGGAAATTGAAACAATGAGATGCAACGGGATTAATAATATGTCATAAAAATACTTTGAATAAAAGAGAGGATAGTTTTGTAGTTATGAAGATAGAATTTGCGCATTAGTATGCCACGTATTTTATTATCTAACACTTTTATAAAAGAATTATTTTTTTGTGAATATACAAATAAACGATGGCGTACACTTTAAAACAGTTTTAAATTTTATGTTGTCTTATACATATTTTATAAAATTGTCCAAAATAATGTCTAGACACATAAAATGGGATTACAATATTAGAATAACTCTCACAGCATCATTGAAGAAAAATTTTAGGTTAAAATAATCAAAAGAGAACGTATCCATAGAGTATAGCATGAAATAGCATATATTTCATTTACGGATTTATCAATAACAGATTTACGTATTTATTAATAACACAAAACAGACCAACAAAAGTGCATTATTTTAAACGCATGCTGCAAACACACTCAGAATGTCTGGTACATATATCTTTACAATAAAAATATACAAGTGAAAATGTGATATTCTATGTGCTTATATGCAAAATTTAATTTTTTGTTCTTTCCATATAATATTTCAATGTTTCTACTGTTAGTAATGATATAATAAACCTCATTATTTTATGGAATTTTATGAAATTTATACTGCGTTGAATAAGCTTTACAGTTTCTTCAAACCAGAATTATTTTTATAATTGCACCATGTAAAATTAGATAAGTAGAATTAATTTACTATTGCATTTTGACATTATCATTGACATGGTACGTTAACGAGGCACCGGAGAGCACAGCTCCATATTCTTGGTAAGGATAATTTTTTGTGGCTATATTTCCGTTATCAGTATTAAAGGAAAAGTGTTGACGATCAAAGTTTCTGCTGTTAGTAATGATATAATAAACCTTATTACGTTTATGAAATTTTATGAAATTTATACTGTGTTGAATAAGATTTACAGTTTCTTTAAGCCACAATTATTTTTATAATTGCACCATGTAAAATTGGATAAGTAGAATTAATTTACTACTGAATTTTGACATTATCATTGACATGGTACGTTAACGAAGCACCGGAGAGCACAGCTCCATATCCTTGGTAAGGATAATTTTTTGTGGCTATATTTCCGTTATCAGTATTAAAGGAAAAGTGTTGACGATCAAAGTTTCTGCTGTTAGAAATGATATAATAAACCTTATTATGTTTATGAAATTTTATGAAATGTATACTGTATTGAATTAGCTTTACAGTTTCTTTAAGCCAGAATTATTTTTATAATTGCACCATGTAAAATTAGATAAGTAGAATTAATTTACTACTGCATTTTGACATTATCATTGACATGGTACGTTAACGAGGCACCGGAGAGCATAGCTCTATATCCTTGGTAAGGATAAATGTTTGTGGCTATATTTCCGTTATCAGTATTAAAGGAAAAGTGTTGACGATAAAAGTTTCTGCTGTTAGTAATGATATAATAAACCTTATTATGTTTATGAAATTTTATGAAATTTATACTGCGTTGAATAAGCTTTACAGTTTCTTTAAGCCACAATTATTTTTATAATTGCACCATGTAAAATTGGATAAGTAGAATTAATTTACTACTGAATTTTGACATTATCATTGACATGGTACGTTAACGAGGCACCGGAGAGCACAGCTCCATATCCTTGGTAAGGATAATTTTTTGTGGCTATATTTCCGTTATCAGTATTAAAGGAAAAGTGTTGACGATCAAAGTTTCTGCTGTGAGCAATGATATAATAAACCTTATTATGTTTATGAAATTTTATGAAATGTATACTGTATTGAATTAGCTTTACAGTTTCTTTAAGCCACAATTATTTTTATAATTGCACCATGTAAAATTGGATAAGTAGAATTAATTTACTACTGAATTTTGGCATTATCATTGACATGGTACGTTAACGAGGCACCGGAGGGCACAGCTCTATATCCTTGGTAAGCATAATTTTTTGTGTCTATATTTCCGTTATCAGTATTAAAGGAAAAGTGTTGACGATAAAAGTTTCTGCTGTTAGTAATGATATAATAAACCTCATTATTTTATGGAATTTTATGAAATTTATACTGCGTTGAATAAGCTTTACAGTTTCTTCAAACCAGAATTATTTTTATAATTGCACCATGTAAAATTAGATAAGTAGAATTAATTTACTACTACATTTTGACATTATCATTGACATGGTACGTTAACGAGGCACCGGAGAGCACAGCTCCATATCCTTGGTAAGGATAATTTTTTGTGGCTATATTTCCGTTATCAGTATTAAAGGAAAAGTGTTGACGATCAAAGTTTCTGCTGTTAGTAATGATATAATAAACCTTATTATGTTTATGAAATTTTATGAAATGTATACTGTATTGAATTAGCTTTACAGTTTCTTTAAGCCAGAATTATTTTTATAATTGCACCATGTAAAATTAGATAAGTAGAATTAATTTACTACTGCATTTTGACATTATCATTGACATGGTACGTTAACGAGGCACCGGAGGGCACAGCTCTATATCCTTGGTAAGCATAATTTTTTGTGTCTATATTTCCGTTATCAGTATTAAAGGAAAAGTGTTGACGATCAAAGTTTCTGCTGTGAGGAATGATATAATAAACCTTATTATGTTTATGAAATTTTATGAAATTTAAACTGCGTTGAATAAGCGTTACAGTTTCTTTAAGCCAAAATTATTTTTATAATTGCATCATGTAAAATTAGAAAAGCAAAATTAATTTACTACTGCCTTTTGACATTATCATTGACACGGTACATTAAGGGGACAGTGGAACTTCTAACCTAACTTTTTTTGTTTTGAATGGATTTGCTTGAAATTTGAATATGTGATTAGTACCCTAGATATGTAAAAGTGGTTAAAATTTAAAGATGAAATATTAATAATTTATGAATTATGAATTATTAATTATATAAAAAATTGGGCTAATTAAAATGTTCCTTGCGCATTTCTTTTGCATATAATATGAAAATTTTTATTTACAGGATACCGTATAGAACTGACAATGAAACTTATTGCTTATTTTAATCATTCATTAAAATTATAAAGAGAAAAAAATAATAATAGTGAAAACACCCTTTTTTACGCAAAATACCTATAAATTATCTTTTCAAGTACAAAATTTAGAAATTCTCAGCTACGAAGCATAATTTTTTTCAATAAGATTTATTTGATATACAGTTAAGTATATAAAACTTAAATTTCAAAGCAATACGATCATTAGAAATGCGCCTGGAGCAGTTTGAATATTCGTATGACATGAAAATTTTTATTTTGAGAAAAGCACATTTAAAGTTGTTGCTATTAGTAACCACATAATAATCTAAATTAAACACAAATGCCTATAACTAGGAAAGTAATCCCAGAAATTAAAAATTCTTTTAACAACACATTCCTACTCGTCCGTAGTTTCACAATTTCATGAAATAAAAAAAATCGAATTTTTGGACAAATTTCACAATTTTGAAAGTCCACTGTCCCCTTAACGAGGCACCGGAGATCACAGCTCCATATCCTTGGTAAGGATAATTGTTTGTGGCTATATTTCCGTTATCAGTATTAAAGGAAAAGTGTTGACGATGAAAGTTAAAAAAATAAAGTAAGAAAAAAAATAAAAATAAACAAATAAATAAATAGGTAAATAAATACAATGTTTAAGAAATATTTAAGGAGGCAGAATTAATAAAAGGAGACACGGTGGCTGAAGATTAAGCCGTAGAAGCTGAAGTCGATGAGATAGTCTTGAGGTCGATCCATCAAAGAATGACAGATCTGAACCAGAATCGCCGAGCTATTGTAATTTAGAATTTAGAAGAGGTTGGAGGGAAAGTTAAGAACGGGGAAGTAGAACAGGGTGAATAATTACAGTGGCCTTAGAACGCCTCCAGCATTCTCTTGGGTCGTAGCCGGGGAGGTTAGCTATTTCTTCGTTCTCTATAGAATGTAATCTATTGTAGAAGTTAGTTGCGAGATCTTTAATGTGTTGCCGAATGGATTTAATTCTCAGATCCCTATGAACAAGCACGTTTCTAAGGTACCAGGGCACTTTCCTAAAACTGCGGACTGTTTTATTTTGAATTATCTGCAATCGCTGGATATGAGTGTCAGCCCATACAGACACGGCGTACAACAGGATGGGACAAAATACGGTTTTATTCAATATGATTTTATTATCTAAACCAGTTTGATTCTGGTACAGAATGTGGGCGATATCCTTACGGGCTTTTAAAAATTTTCTAATGTTATGTTCTATATTTTTATTCGATCGGATTACATTTATTACTGGTATCTAAATGAAAATGTTAGTAAACTCCAAAAAATGAAACTTATTTTTTTAACACCCCCTTAAAAAATTCTCTTGTGATATTACTTTAACAGCCTCTAATATCGCCAATCGAAGTTCGAAGGGAGAAAGCACTGTAGGCGTTTATGATTAAAACATCAGATTCCACCACAACAAACAATTCTCGGCTGTTTGTCTTGGTCCCCATGGATCGAATTTGTCCCTGGTTATACTCATAAGTAAAATAATCTTATAACTGTATGGAAAGAGTAGTTCACAAAGTATCCCTAGATAAAAATATTAAAAACTTTATATATATCTCTGGTAATATAAAAGTAGTTGCAAAATATTACACACAAAACATCGAATATCTCACAGATAGGGAGCTGACAATCAATACATTCTATTTTCGAGTATAGCGTTTGGCATAGATAGAACACCGGTTTTAAACTGTGGGTCCCGAACTGTTTGGGACTCTTAAAGCCCTTTTGTTTCAGAAATCACCCAACCAGTCTACTGAAAATCATCTATATTTATAAAACGAATAGGTATGCGGCACAAAAATCGACGATATTTTTACACTCCGAATGGCAATGGCTGCAACTACCAGATGTAAACATTAGCGACCGTCCGCAATTTGCAACCGCGTGTCAACATGGATTTACGCACTGAAATCAGGAATGCTTGAAAGCGAGCTGCACGATCAAGTGAAAATTGGGAACAGTCTCATGATAGAAAAAGGAAGATGAAATAATTCATTAAGAGAGCGACGTGAAAGAGAGAGCATAAATGATCGCGAGGTTAGGCTTAACCGTTGCCGGCAAAGCCACCGACTGCCAGTAATAGTTAATTTTATACACTTTTTTCAGTACTTATTGAATTTTTACTTCATTTTATAAGTGAAGAAATTTTCCCAAGAATTTATTATTTGATATGATTAAGGGGAGACATCTGAATTGTGAACAATAGTACATACAGAGAGTGATGTAATCCACACTATATTTTAGTACTTGCTGAATTTTTACTCCATTTTTTAAGTGAAAAAAAATTTTTCCCAACAAATTCTTATTTGATGTAATGATAAAGTGTGAATATCTTAATTTTGAAAAATATTTCATACAGAGAGGGATGTAATTTTTAAAATCATTGGTCTTGGGTTTCTCAGTCTTATCTTTAACTCTGAAGTAATGGAAATTCATGAATTTTAATCCCGATGTTTTAGAATCAGCCTTATAGAGAATACCCCTTAACATCGTATATTTATGATGACAGGTAATGGTAACATTCCTTACATATGTTACTTTCAGTTGAGTTGTTTTGCAAAAGAAAATATAAAACTAAAAGCGACCATGCTGGTCGCGCAGCGGCTAGTAGTAGAATATTCAACTTAAGAGGAACCTGATAAAGCCATATTGAAACAACACAAGGGGGTTGTGTTTTTTGGAAAATATAAAAGAAAGGCTTTGTTTAGGTGTTCAGAAAAAGATCAACTTGAACCTAGATCCATTGTCTTTAATTGGATTTTGGTCAAGTTGTTCTTCAAGTCGACTTTTTTGAAGAGGAGGTCCACTAATTAAAACCACCGAGGGAGAACCTAATTGAGCCCTCGTGCCGTGTCGATAGGAGATTGGGGTGTTTAAAAAAGAACATTAGCTATACTTATTCTATTGTCTAGATTTCAACAAAAGAAGTCGACATGAAGAAAAAGCCATGGTCTACAAATTTGTTTTTTGAGTGAGTATGAAATGAAATGGAGGTAATGAAAGTACCGTATAGAGCTTATAACTCGAAATTATTCTAAATATAACTGTAAATTTTAATTTATACTAACTCTAAATTTTATTTTATTGTGAAACAGGATTTATGTATTAACGTGATGGCATAATAGCTATAAGTATGTTACATCTATGTCTTCTGTCCTCGAAAGTTTTTGGATATTAAAATCTCTTAATCCCAACGGATTCGTCATACACAGGTTAAGAACTTCTGATCTAACGGAGTTCTACGTGTGATATTTTCTTATTTCTCGGGTTTGGGCTGTAAGAGGATTTTTAGAGAAGAATTCTAGATAAGAAGATAGTTTGCACTTAAAAGACTATAGCTTATGATGGAATTCTGAGTCTTTTTTTGCCTTCGGTTACATTTTAATGAAATTCACGACACGCTTACTTAGAGTTCTGTGTTTACTCTAAGATGAGAATTCCTGCTATTAGCGTAGATTGTATAAGCAAAAACCTTTAATCATCAACCTACTTTATCAGTGCTTATTTGTTTTCATTAAGAGAATTTTTCTCTCATGACTGAAATAAATTATTATAAAAGATTTAAAATTGAAAATACAATATGATTTTTAAGTAGTTCTGAGGTCGAATATGCAGCTAATAGTTGATTATTTTCATTCAGTATAATATATTGAATTTAAATTATGGCTCAGTTTAAGAATATCCCAAAAAATATCAATGGTATCTGTTCTAATCAAAATAAATCCTAGTTGATATCCTGAAATTATTATACGTTGTTTTTTATTCAGGTTTAAAAGAGAGCTAAATGTTTCAAATATATTTTATTTTAATAAATTTACGTAATAACAGCACTCAAAAAATAACTAAAACAAAATTAAAGCATAACGAATATTGAATGAGATGCTTACAAATCTTGTTCAATCCGTAATCTCATTGAATTATTAAAATTTATCTCTCTGGGTAATGTCAATAAACTTGACGAATAAAATATATACCTTGCATCATTAATAAGTGTTTGTAGTATTTTGTGCGTTTTTCAGCTGTGTTTCATCATTTAAGAAATTTTATTTATGTCAGTTTCGAAATATTAAACATTTGTTATAATGATAACAAAAATTTCATTTAATGTACTAATTACTAAACTTTTGTCGCCATGAGAATAGTAATTCAGTTCATCTATCTGTATTTACAGTCTAAACACTGATGTTTTGAAAAAATGAACAAGAGGCTTGTTCTTTGAGAATGATTTATCAATAGATTTTCTTTTGATTTATTGTGTTAGGGAAATAAGAGTTTTTTTATAACAGATATTTTTTTAAGTGTGGTAATCGCATTATTATTAACTTAAGCATTTAATCAATCACATTCAATTTTACTTTTTGATAAATTTGTTTACATTCCAAGATATTTATGTTCAAAGTATTTAATTTGTGCGATTTTTGAATCAGTATTTTTACAGAAAAACTTTCATCTAATTGTCTTTGTCATAAAAGAGGGATGATTTGCAGTGAGAAAAATATCTATTCCCATGAAAACGTTTCATGATCTTTCCTTAAATAATTAGCAACTTTAGAAAAAAGTTGTTCATTAAAAACTTGACAACTGAAAGCATCTAAAGTTCTCTTGCTTTAGAGGATTGAAATTTAGAGGTTATTTCTTTTCTGAGACCCAACTGATAATTTGTTTTAGAATAGTTATTTTAGAACAATTTAATAAAACACATGCTGAGTTTGTGCTTGCATTACCAGAAATAACCTTCAAAAAATGAAAAACAAAAACCTTAACTTAGGAGGACATCAAACGTCAGTTACTGCTAACAATTATATTTGAAGTTGTTGTGACTACTAAACAAATTTAAAGGAAGCCGGAAGAACTATGAGTCATCAGTAATAGATCCCCAAAATATAAAATTAGAACTTAAGGGGACTCACTACCCTTAAATCTTAAAATCATTAGATTTAAAAAAAAAATATATGTTAAAGTCTGATCATTTCTGAACAAAATAAAGCAAACTGCATGAAAATATTCCGCTTAGTTACGGAGATATTGATATTCTAAATATTTAATTACTGATCAAGTTTATGGTAAGAAAAATTTTAAACTCCTTTTTCTCAAAATGCAAGTTTGCATCATTCCGCAACTGATATCTCAAAAACTATGAAACGTAATTCCATGAAATTTTTATCACTGCATAATCATGTTATTTTATTGCGTCTGAACTAGAATTATTGCAATCACTGCACATTTTGTTATTTTTTCAGGGGTAAATTAATGCAAAAATTTAAGGAAATTCTAAGTATATTTTGAGCAGTTTTAAAAAATTGAAAAAAATATTTTAATGTTGAATGTTTTATGTTCAATTGCATTTTAAATTACTTATTTTAAATATAAAACAGGAATTATACATTTAAGTGTAAAATTAATTTCATAGTTCTGCGCGCAAGCCAGTATACAATAAAAATGCTTAAAAAACAAGGTATATCTAAAGCATTTAAAAAAAAAACTATTTTAAATTATTTTGAGTGTTGAAAATTCGTTTATTAAAATAAATATATCAATTTATCATATATATAAAATTTTGAAAAATTGGGAGTAAATTGAAATAGTTACAAAGAGTCAAAAAGTATGAAAATATGCCTTATTTCCTCTACTTAAGAGTCGTAAGTCCCCTTAAATATAGGCTAAGTGCAAACCTTAATTACTAGAAAAACCTATAATCGCAGTTCCAGATATAATAAATATACTGAACACTTTTGGAAACTTGATGAATTATGCAAAAGCAGATAAGCAGAAGGACAAATTCTAGGCTATAAAAGCCTAAAGATGAAATAAATCGAAACTTTCGAATTTTGCGCATACCTCGTAGCCATTGTATCGTAAAATTTCAATTGGATGTCAAACACTTGCGATGCGAAGAACCCATTTCCAAAGATTAACATGTTTTATCTTACCTCCCACTTATTCAATAAACGCTGGGAGAAAAGTATCGTTTCCCGGCCCTCAAGAGGACAACTCAACCGTCAAACAAGCGTTTAACTCCATTTTGTTGAGTGCTCGAACAGCCAGAGAAACTTAGTTATAGATCTGTTCCTCAAGGGAATCTTCTTACTCTCTTAATCGATTCTTTTCTCTCCCAAATGTATCCTGTTCCATTCTCCACCCTTTTGTCCCAGTTGGCGGATTCAGGAATTCCGCGTCGAAAGGAATGGTGGTTCAGGTGATTTGGAGCACCTCTGATGAAGGTCCCGGGATCGAAAAAGCTCTCCGTTTTCCATTTTCTCCGGCCAGGATTAGGTTTATTAAAAATCCTCCTCGCGGATTAATGAAAATCGTGTTTTGTTTACAAACCTCCTTTTTTGTCGCTTCACCAGTAATCTGTGTCAGTCGATCGGGTGGTATCATTTCGCTTGGTTCCCGTGAAACTATTTTTAGTTGCCAGTGTTATTATTTGACTGAACAAAAAAATGCCTCCTCGAATTTCCGTCACTGTCACTTTGTTCGAATATGTTGTTGATCGGAGGTGTGTTTCATTGGCATGGAGATTAAGAAGGACTGGATATATACAAGATCCATTTTTTTGTAGTTACAGCACTATGGAGCTCTGTTCCTGAAGCTTTTACAAAAATACATATTTCATTAAAAGATATACCAGTAAAAAATTTTAAAAATCCAACGAAGGCTTTCTTTTGGAAGGTACCGCAGAGTTCGTATTGTTTAAAAGTAATATTTCTTTTCAGTTTGCATATAAGAAAGTATATTTTGTCTCAGAGGGTAAATGTACTGAAATTTGAGCTCATGCAATTAAAAAGCTGAAAATATGGGGAAAAAAATCTTACCGAGCCATTGCGGTATATAGGGATATGTCATTTAGAAAAACCTCAAACTTCTGTGTGTTTAATATTGAAAGCTTCATACAGAGGAGAATTTTCTTGAATACTAAATTTTAAGTGTAAATTATAATTTTTAATTGTTTTGAAATTTGACCTACGTATTATTCCCTTACTAAGACTTCTTTAACATATCTTGCTGAGGAAATTCTTTCTTGTGTTTCTGGGATTTTCCGGCATGTAATGCAAACGCTTTATTAATAACTAAAAGCACTTAAATGAGAGATGAAATAGACCATATCGTTATTAATTTTTATCATAATATAATTTTTTTTAGTCGGTAATTTTTTTCTTTTTTCTATCTACGTTATGCTTTCCTTCGTTCTTTTCCGACACATGTTTGGCAATTATCTCTCTTAACAATTTTGTCGTATGGAAATTGTAAAGTTCTGCCTGCACGCGTAATAGGAGCGTCATTGTTTGTCCATCGTTACTTGTTTTTACTAGAAAATTTTATACCTTATAGGTAATTTCATCTTTTTTCCAGGCAGTTTATGTTTTCTTTTCATTCGGTGACAATATTTACTTTTCATGAAGCTTTTATTTTTTGCTTAAAAAATTCAATCTGCATATGGTCGAATAAAATTCATATGTAAAATTAGTAACGCGTTAGTGGGTAAATGTTAGTGGGTAAATTAATATATATGCTTCGTGCAATAATAATAAGTTGGTATAACTGTATGACTATAAATGATACAAAAATACATTCAAGATTTTTTAGAAACCTTAAACTTTATAAATATTCAATTTAAAAAAAATCATTCAATAAAGGAGATATATATACGAAGTAATTTACAAAATAGACTGTGGAGATACAAAAGTTGTATCCGAAGACATTTATATAAAATTAGTTGAATCATGGAATTAGGATTTAAAAGGATAACGTAAAAGTAAATTTTTCGATTTTTTTTGTAACTTTTGACAAACATAACTTCAAAAAATATCTCAGTTCATTAAGAAAAGTTTTTATATTACGGCAATGATTTCTACTATAATTTGAGCTGAAACGTTTACTTTTTATTTAGTTTTATGTTGAATATTACCTATATTTTGGTAATATTTCAACAGTAAGAAAATTCTATCTGCAGAAGAAAGATATATTATCTTATCAGTTAAACATCTTTAAAAAAATGTTGTTTAATTTGCCTTTATTCATTCAAAAGTGTATTCCATGTCAAAATATTTTAGTTTTATAATAGTCTTTACATGTATTTAAAAAAAATCTATATATAATTTATGTAATATTTTTGTATAACCAAATGCGCGCAGCAGAAATCTACCAGATATTTACTATTACGAAAAGTGAAAAGAATTTATGATTTTTTTATAATAATTTTCACTGATTGTTTACTTTTGTTATGAATGCCAAAAAGCCGTTAACAGTGTGAACTATTATGCGGATAAAAAGGTTACAGCATAGACCATCACATGCATAAAAATGTATAATGTAGTTGAAAAAGTAAAAATTATAAAGGGTATAAATTGTGTAAAACATGATCTTCTTTCATGCATTTAAGCTTCGTAAGGCCTACTGAAAATTTAATTTTGATAAAAGAACATTGAAACTATGAGTGAATTACAGTTACAAAAATGAGAGTTCCAAGCACCAATGGGATAGTTCTGTGTAAAGAACACCACCCTTGAGGTTAGGACACCAGGATTTGACTAGAGTTTTACAGAAGCGCTCATCTGTAGGAGAGTGTCCAATGATGAACGACAAAGAAGCAGTTGGCAAAAAATCATGGTTTAAACGTCAAGAATAAAATTTATATAAATTAAAAATGGGGACCAACATAATTTGTTGGAGGCCCCCAAGAAGCAGGGTTCGAATACAGTTCCCAGACCGTAGTTGTTATACGCTGAAATGAGGCCAATGTTATACAGTGTAAATGCCTGATGTTGAAAAAGAACCAATTGAAAATACTTTTGCTGGGAGAAAGTTCTAAAATAAGACATCATTTAAGGCCAGAATATTACATTTGTTTTATTAAAAAAATCCTCTTTTTATCCCCTTAGACCGTGTGAGATGATTTTTTCTCTGTCTTCTGAAAATGGTAACTAAGGGAACATCCGTTCCCTCCAACGACGGTTATTCCATGTAGGTTGATTTTTTTAATTTTATGATCATAGGTTAATGGTAAGGTCAATGCGAAAAGCTTTAAAAAATTGTCTAGGAATCAAAAAATTAAAATTCTTGAGAAAATATTCGTTATACACACGCACACGCAACCCCCCCCCCAAACAAACAAACACACACACACACACACACACACACACATATATATATATACATATATATATATACATATATATATATACATATATATATGCATATATATATATATATACATACATATATATATATATATATATATATATATATATATATATATATATATATATATATATATATATATATATATATATATATATATATATATATATATATGTATATATATATATATATATATATATATATATATATATATATATATATATATATATATATATATATATATATTGTTCCGTTTTCCTGGGTTCGATGGGATTGAATAAAATCTCTTCAGAAAGTACACACAAAATAAAATTTATTATCCTGTAAATTCTTCAAGCGCATACACAAATTCAAACAGAAAACAGGTAACAACTGTCTTTTATACAGCAGAAAGCTCTAAAAGCACAAGTCAGGATAACAGAGTCTTCAAAACAATTCACGCCTAACGCACTTTCAATGCATTCAATTCTCAGCAGAAAAGAACGCACACTAAGTTTCAATTCCAATATCAGGTATATTTATAGACTTCCAAAGTGTCTCCTATCAGCCGGCCAGCTAGGAATTTCCAGTGGATTCTAGAAATGTCTAGAACAGTGGTTCCCAACCGGTGGGTCGCGGGAGGGTTGCAGGTGGGTCGCGACTCGATCCTATAACTATTAAAATGGTCTTTGTGTACTTTTATCATTGTAGTTTTTATCTTCACCTAGGAACACTTGTTAGTGAGTATGAAACCACTTGTTGCATATATTGCAAACGTATATCTACTGTTAAATAAATAACTGTTTTGCTACAAAGTTCTTATATTGTGTCACCCATTTTCAAATCAGAACACAAAATGTTTATCAATAATCAATCTGTATCTTCAAAAAAGCATATATATATATATATATATATATATATATATATATATATATATATATATATATATATATATGCAATACTTGATGGTAAATTATATATACATAAGGAAGAGATACGATACAAATAAGGTTTTTTACTCCACCATGGACCGATGGACCGTGGAGGTTTTCCGATAAGGAAAGGTGGGTCGCAAGCTGAAAAAGGTTGGGAACCACTGGTCTAGAAGTTTGGCGACCATTTGGCACCATATCGCCAAATTTGGCGACCAAAATAAGTCACCAAATCCATCGCCAATTCGGCGATAACTCTCAGATTTGGCGAGATTACCATAGACTCGGAAAATTCGTGACATTATATATATGTGTATATATATATATATATATATATATATATATATATATATATATATATATATTCGCCCTTCCTCGATCTCTTTCTCTGTTCAACGAATTTATCGGGAACCCAATTAACAACACTCGAGTGAATATTTAAAATATTTTACTCAGACGACTCACAAACAAATGCAATACTCAAACTTTGGCACAGAACTTATTCACAATATTTACATAAATTAATCTCTACCTCAATGATCTGTCTCTGACTGAAAAAAAAACAAAATCCCAGTGCGTCTTTGGGGTCACAGACATTACTAAATCTATTTCATGAAAAGTCGCTTCTTTCGCCAACTGGTCCGCTCTTTCATTGCCAAGATTACCACTATGGCCCCGAATATAAGAAAAATGAATCTCAACAAAATTTTCAAGATAGTGCAAAATTGAGTGAATTTCTACTACAAGCTTTTCTGTAGAAGCCGTATTACGCAAAAGAAAGAGGGAAGAAAGAGATTCTGAGCAAATAAAATATTTAAGTGTTCCACTCTCACAGAAAGAATCCTGAATCCATTTTACAACCAGGTTTAAGGATAAAAGTTTTGTCTGTTAAACAGAACATTCATCAAGTAATTGATGCTGAGCTGTAACCTTCTTTATTCCATCTTCATAAATCATAATAGCAAGATCAACCCTTCCACCTAGCTTACTACCATCCGTGAAACATATAGTTTTATACTCCTGAAGAACATCCTCTGCATAATTAATAACTATAATAGGTTTCCTACTTGCAGGGTGAGGCAAACAAGAAATAGGAAGCTTCCCATCCAGGGTGTTACTAACGCTGTCTTTTATATGGCCCCCCTTAACTTCAAGATTATTTAAGATAATTAAATCAATAGGTGGAAGACTAGAAATAACCAAGACTGCATCATAAGTAATGGTCCTATAACCCCGAATAATACGAAGGAGAAATCTTCTTTGAATTCTTCTAAGAAGTCTACTATTTATTTTCTTTCTCAAGGAGTGTCCCCAAGCTCCTGAAGCATTAGAGATCAATGGCACAATGCCCTGATTATATATCAATTTAAGAACATCAGTTTTAACCCAGTTTTATTTAAGAACATCAGTTTTAAGTTAAGTGTTTTATGAAATTCGCAATAAACCAAGATGGATTTGTTTCACTTTTACTGGATACATAAGAAATATGCTGCTTCCACTGCATTTTATTATCAACAATATCTCCCAAATACCTTATCTGCTGTACTTCTTCAATAGGTTCACTCCAAGAGTTAAATGAATTCCATGAGCCGACCTCGATTTTTTTAGTATCATCATAACTTTAGATTTCGAAGAATTAAACTCCAACTTTTAAAGTTCTGACCATTCAAAAAAGTAATCCAGGATATTCTGAGATATAACACAGACATCGTCAAAGTTTTTTTACACTGAACAATAAGCAGTAAATCGTCTGCAAAAGCAATTTTATAGCTATTTTGGAATTTTGAGATATTACAGAGCATGTCATTCATAATAATGTTCCAAAGAAAAGGTCCCATAACGGACCCCTGAGGACAGCCCTTTTCCAAAAGAATTTTTTTTTGATATTTCCCAGTGTAAGATCTGCTGGGCGACCCTGCAAGAAACTATTTATTAGGTAAACACATTCTTAGGAACTTTAAGACATCTAAGCAAGTGTAGAATACCAGGCCACCATGTATTATCGAAAGAACCCTTAATATCCAAGAAAATAAGAAAGGTCACATAATTCTAACGTTTTCATTTCTTAACATTATCACATAGGCGGATCAAAGCATCCTCAGCTGACCTTTGAGGAGTAAATATATATTGATCTTCATTCAAAAGGCTGGATCGTCGTAGATGGTAGTTAAGTATTTATGCAGAGTTTTTGAAGACACTTACCCAAACAAGGAAGTAAGCCGATGCATCGAATATTATAAATTTGTGTCCTCGATAGCTCAGTACTTTTAGGAATAAGTACAACTTTTGCTCTCTTCCAGGTCCTAGGAAAAACACAAAGATCTAAATAAGCATTAAACAAGGACATCAGCACAGAAGGACAACTACCATGAACATTCTTATTTAATTTATTTGTTATTCTATCGTATCCTGGAGCCCTGTTTAAACTTAAATTTTTCACTACACAATAAACTTCCGCCCTAGTCCCAAATATTTATGTCTCAATTTTACGTAGACTCATAACGACTGCATAAGCCTCTAGTTCTATCTCAGGCCAAGCTTGTGTTTTGCTCAATTTCTTGCTGGCAAAACTGATTGGATGTAGCACTCTTTCGTCATTTCTCTTAATCTTCCGTCAGTTTTAACGATTATGCACCTGGAATTTTAGTATCTTGTTTATTGCAAACAGTCCACAGGCAGTTTTGAATTTCTTTCTCACCCTCATTATTTTCTGACACAACCCCCAAGGTATACAATGCGGGATCCCCTCCAGTGCAAGGTAATTGACCGCTGTCGTACCTTTCGACGGGCACCGACAGTGTCTCACCAAGGGACCCTGCTTCCCTATCTTCGATACAGCTGTATTCAGGGCCATAAACAATATCGATGGCCTTCACAAGCAATTGACAAGTACTTGTTGGTAGCAAACAATAAACATTTAACTTATCAGTAACGGCGTTTCGCTTATATTTTTACTCTCTGAAAGCGGAGGTTAGAATTATATCCCTATGCCCATTTGTTTCCAAATTTGGCACACACAACCAGAGCCAGCCCGTGGATTTTTGCGCTTGTGTGTGAGGTGTCTTCGGCTTCTCGCAATCTGCGCCCAACTGCGCCCCATTTCCAACCAATCTGCGCCCCGCTGATCATTCTTAGAGGAAGCGCTTGTGTGCGCTGCACACTTCACACAAGCCACGGGGCGGCTCTTCACACAACGAATCAAAGGCAAATTGCGGTTCCACTGTCGATTATAGCTTGAATCTCGTGTCCCTCGACCAAAAGGTTCACATATTCCAAAGGTTGGATTGAAATTTCTCGTTTGAAATATCTTGTTTCAAACTTTGCTGCTAATGGTTCCTTGTAACTATCTTTTGGTCTAACAGTCATGGTTTTAGCATTTAGAGCGCTTATCATATCCAATTCTTTTTGATATTATCTTTCTTCTTGTTCTCTTTTATTTTCTACAGTAGTAATTAACAACTGTTTCACAAATTTTGCATCATTTTTCTACTCCTCCGAGTATATAATTAAATTTTTGAGTTGAAATTCTCTTTAACTCAGAGTTACTTCTGCCCCAAAATTTTCGGCAACTACCGTTAAATCTTCTTTTCTACCCTTAAATTTCCTTTAATGTCAAACATTTTATATGATTATCTTAGACGATCCCCCAAAACTGAATTCGTCAAAACTTCTCACATTCACTGATGAATAGATGAGATATTCAATGCACTCGCAGTCTACAAATTAACAAATTATATCCCAGGTTCAAATCGTGACGACAGCGCCAGTGCCATTCCTCGATCTCTCTCTGATCGCCGACGTTATCGGGAACCCAATAAACACCACTTGAGTGAATATTAAAAATATTTTATTCACGCGACTCACAAACAAACACAATACTCAAACACATTCATATAACGTATTTACAATATTTACATTAAAGAATCTCTATCTCAGTTATCTGACTCTGACTAAGAGCAAATAAAAACCCAGTGCGTCTTCGGGGTCACAATTCCACACACTGTTCCCTCCAACTTCCCAACAAGGACTGACCACCGTAGGCTCTCCTTTTATAGGATCCCTACGGCGGCGTCCCATTTTCTCCTAGAGAACACGAGGCACGACATATATATATATATATATATATATATATATATATATATATATATATATATATATATATATATATATATATATATACGTAAGAAAGTATTTTTTTAAATTGCGAGTTTTTAGTTCCCCTGTGATAAATTCTCGTAAATTAGTATTTATATTTCTGTGGTTCAAAATTACTGTTTCATGAACAGATAAAGATTTCCCGCGAAAAAGAAACAAAGCAACAGTGAAACGGCGTAAGACATAGATAATCAAAGATATTATCGTGGTCTCCTAGATGGCAGTATAGTTGCAATTGCCTTGATCTTTTTGAATCCTTGCTAAGGGACGTGCAGTGCAACTGGGTAGAGGGAAAAATCGGCAAAATGCAGTGAGAGAGTGTGTATCTCATCTTCCAGGAGGTTCCCATTTATAAGAGCGATAGAAAGGAGGACTCTCCAATGTGTCCTATATCATTTTATGAAAATCTGAAAACATCTATAGAAAAGTGATTACTGGGTAATGAAGAAGCTGATTTACCTAAATGGGTCAGAGTGGTAGATCCAAAACAGTGGCCAAAAGAAGTTCAAAATTTTTAACATTTGGGGAGGCAGAAATAAGGAATTTATCAAGAAGACTTTTTTGAATGAAAGGGGGTTGATACAGAGTTTCCGAGAATTCACAGAGGAAAAATATTTCCAGATGGATTCTTTAAAATAATACACCATTTGGATATGATTCAAATATCTACAAGTGAATGTGAAAGCGATTTTTCCCAGATGAACCTTATTGTAACCTCTTTAAAAACTTCATTTGTGACTAAAGGAACATCGGTAGTGATATTCATTAAAATTGTCGGGCCCCCCTCTGTTCAGTCCAACAAAATGTGTAGAATATTCGTTGCTTTTTCGACATCATTCAGCGATAGACGCCAATAGCAAAGAAAGAAATCGAGACAGTGAACCTCCTGAAGGCACGAGGAAGATTTGGAGTTTATTTTGTGAATATTATAAAAAATTTTATGATTTTTTTAATATTCATAAAATTAAATATTTTAAAATTTTGTTTAGGTTTCTAAATCAATAAATAGAATTAGAATTAACAGATTTATCATTTTATTTTATCAAATTTCTCCAATAAGTTCCAAAATTTAAAAAAATGACTTTTAAAATCTTCCTAAACCATAAATTAAATTTTGTTTGAAGTTGCAAACATGGTACTAAAAATGTACACCTTTATTTGAGAAAACACAGTATACCCACACATTTTTTTTAGAAAAAAACATTGTATGTATATAAATAAACACACACACACACACACACACACACACATATATATATATATATATATATATATATATATATATATATATATATGTATATTTCTAAGTGTATGTGCGGTTTATGATGCACATCGTACATTAACTTGCAACAATCCCGAAAAGTTTTTATTTCTGGCCTTATTTTCGCACAGAAAATAAGGGTGTTTATAGGTTTCTAATTATGAGCGGAGCTATCTGTTGACTTAAGTATTTATATTTCTTTGTTTTATACCTGAATTATTAAAAAAGTATATCTGAATTTATGGAAGTTAGATTCGCGATATTCCACAAAGTGGCCTCGGGTTAGAATCCCGCCTACGACAGACGTTCATGTATTGTTCCCTCACGTTTGTTCTATTTGATTCAGATTGCTTCCAATTACTTACTTTTTTCAAAATTGATTAGGAGGTTTGATGTTATTATTTATTGTACAATATGTGTCAAAAACCTTGTACCCTTAACTGTGTTTTTCCCTTTTTTACTCTCTAACCTGTTCCTCTAGTTTTAGAAAATAGATATTTCATTTTTAAATGTACAAAATTAAATTAAGATGAAAAATGATATTATTTGAAGATTAAGGTTAATTGGTGATTATGCTAGTGAATTAATTGTATTTCCCCCATTTTTTAAAACAAATTGAAATTTTTATCCCCCATTTAAAAGAAATTTTCATCTTTATTTAAAATTCCAACCTCTCTCTCTCGTCGTGAAAGGAATAAATTCATTTTTTCACTTGCTTAATTTGTGATAGGTGACACATGATTACAATTATTTAAAACAACTCTTTAGTAATTATGCGAGCGATTTCTCCGTTTTCCATGTTCTACTTTATTCTAAACTTTTGTGATATTTTAATAGCGTACCATTTGATTTTTACAGCTGCAAAATTAAAGACAGTTTTTTTAAACAATACAATTTTTTTTTTCACAGAGAATAGCTCACTGTGGTTATTTAGCTGTTTTTTTCTTTATTTAAAACCTTTTTTCCCGAAATACTTTTTTAACTTTTAACTTTTTTCCGTTTTCAAAATGTATCTTGGAGATTTTCCATCTTCTTATGTCAATGAATGATTTAATGTTTAATGCAGCTTTAAATGCTTCGAGGCATAATATCAGTAGCATTTAATTTTTTATTTATACATTTATTTTTTTTTTTTTGGTCTCATAGAATCGGCTTACTTAAAGGAAAACAAAAGCAATGGCTTTAGTTGACGAGATGGTTTGCTGTTGTGATGATGTAATTGATTTAGGAGTGATTAATCTGTCTTTTTTGTCACTGCTAATTCTTAATGTTTAAAACTCTATCGTTCAATTTTGACATCTTCTTACCTTAATGAATAAGAAAAACAATGCTGACTTCTAAAGCGTGAAGTTCACTATGGTGATTGATCTAGTTAACAAGCTTTATTTGTCATTTCTTTTACAACCTGGACTTTTCTTCCAATAGAAAAATAAATCATTCAATTTCTTCAAATGCTTCTTTAAATTAAGATATTTACAACGACCTTTATCTGAAGAGACTTTTTCACAGGTATGATGATTTTGGTGATAGAATGGAGAAGAAAAATATTTGGGGAAGGGGAAAATATAAATTAAAAGGAGAAATAAGTTCAAAGATAGTGATCTCCCTAATGCGAATGTTATCTCAGTGCAATGGGGTTAATAACAGAGAAAATACCATAGGGGAAGCAAGGTTGTTAAGCTATGACCTTTGCAAAGATACTACAAAGGGATGTAAAAATGTATGCCACTTTTGTGGTAAAGTATATAATAATAAAATAACCGTGTATAACTGTGAATATCGTATTTAATAAATATAAATTTCATGAACGAAAAGATATTGATGAATCTAATTCGGATTATTATCTGCATTTAAAAATTTAAAAAATCCTTCATATCCCTTATTTCTGTATAAAATACCAAAACATTAATCAACATGTTAAATTTTACACAAAATTTTATACAAAAAAAATTTTACGCAAATTTTACATATGTACTAAAATTATATTCTGAAGAATTTATTTAATATTGTATGTTTAGAATATAGCACTAGTTTGAAATGAACAATTTAATTATAAATGCAGATAATAGAATATTTAAAACTTTCAAAGTTGTGTCGTCCCTTCATAGGGGGTAATGTTGTCCGCCTATATGATGCCCCCATATTAAAATGGACAGTAAAAAGTGCGGCCTAGTACAGGCGAATGTTTGACAAGTGCCTCCACATTGAAAAACACAAACCTTTCAAAGTGCATGAAATTTCCAGTTTTTTAAAAAATAAAATTTAAATTGCATAAATAACATTTAGTGTATACTTTAATTAAGATATAATGTAATGCACAAGAATTTCACACCAGAAATACGTTTATAAATATAATTAATTTTATTGAATTTTATGCATTCTAATTAGGACATATATTGAGGTATCTATCTTGAATTCAATTTATTCCCTTCATAACTTGGGAAAAATAATGTTTTTTTTTTTCCAATGAACATTTGTCAGTGAAGACATTCGTATTCTAATTCGCAATAATCGTTGGCTGCTTTCACCAAAAAAACAATAATATAAAAAGTGAAAAACTTTGTTTATAACACTATTTGATGTTTGGGATTCCATTTGGGTGTAAAAATGCTATTTTTACGGGATATAAGTGCTACCTTTAATGTTCCCCATTCAAATTATCGTTGGTTGACTACACTTTCACAGTGTCAAAAGCATGGCAAATGCATCTTTAAAAGTAGGTTGTTGCTGAGCTAGAATCCATTCCCCTCTCACTTCATTTCTGCTTTCTCATTCTCTTTCCTCCGTATTTCTCTTCGTGTGCAGTTACTAGCGATGATATCAAAAATTGCGAGTCAACTGTATTCCCACAGGGGCTATAGTTTTATGATTAATCAATATGTTTGACAAGACTGACAGTTTGCTACCTCTAAAACGGTTGTTCATTGGTTTTCAAAGTCTGAAAAAAGAAATACGTATAAATTAAAACTAAGCTGATCTCAATAATCTATAACCGAAGACATTGAGCTTTATTTTAAATCAAAATGTCCGGGATATTAGCAATTTATGTGTAAATTTCAGACATGATTAGCTGTCAAACGTTCTGATGTACTTGAATGGAAAGTAGACCCTCCCATCTTTATAATCCCTTCCTCTGTTATATTTCATTACTTGTTTATTCACAAGTAAACAAACGCGAGCCGAGTAACGTTTTTCGACGGCACCGCGGACGATTAAGGGATTTTCTTTCGTCTTGAGATTCATTCCCATGTTCTTTCCTGCACAAAGTAACTCAAGCATCGTGAAACGGCGGATTACAAAGAAAACCCGAACCGAACGAGGAACTGTATGGGAGTTATTTTTAGGCTCTTTTGAGCGTTTATCGATAAGCGATAGAAGATTACAGAATGCGGCGTCCCTAAATCGTTATTGATAAAGATTTTTGGAAATATGTGTTGAACAAATGGGTGCCTAAAATTTTCCGATTAGAAGGTACGGAAAATCTTTCAGAAAAATTTAAATCAAGGAACATTCAATCTTATCTTTTCTCCCGAGCTGTTTAGCCGTGAAACAATACATGGAACGTATTAGAACTTGATAAAAACAATATAGCAAAAATTTTTCTTGTTAGCAATCATACTTACGTTTTAATATCTAATGAAAATGAACTCTATATTTAAAATTTTAACAACATCTCTTTCATGGATAGGGAGAAAGGGCACATTTTGTAGAAGTGAGTGCCTTATTCAATCATTATTTAAAGTCAAAAACTGAATTTAGAACCATACTATAATACTGGTAAAATTTTAAATAAACAACGCAGCAAATGCCTTGTCAAAATTTCTAATACTTAAAAATTTTACTTCAATGGTGATTTAAAAATTATCATAGGAGTACACTTAAATCAATAAACACGAGAGGCTAAAATTGATCAGTTTTTACAAAATTTCGATTTAATTAAGTTTTAATTTCAATTGTGAATCGCTTATTATCTCAAAACTGTAAAAGGTTCTATGATATGAGAATGCTAAATTTTTTTAAAAAGTTTTATTCAGAAAATTTTAAAGAAATAAAAATTTCAGTTAAAAAATTATGCAGAAAGATATTCATCAATCTAATTTAAACAACGTATGCAAAAATTTACATACTAAAGGATTTAAGTTGACTCAATTTCTTACATTGCCTGTAACGTGGGTCAAAACTGAGCACTTTTATTTTAGGGAGGTTTAATGAGCCTATTCTTTTAAAATACCGACACTGAATGAAATGGGATAATGGATAAATAGGGAAAAATAATAGAAACATGTTGTAAGTTACGTTTTTTTCAAAATTTTAACGTGACTAATCATAGCTGTACCCCTATTTGGCAACAGAAATATCATACTGAAGTGCCCATAAAAATGTTCTCAAACGCTCTTTAACATTTGAGTGCACATTTATAAGCAATATTTGTGCTTCTGTTTGTTTGCTTTTTGCTTGAATTTTGAACGTAGAGTGCCAGCAACTATAATAATTTTTAATATGGAAGTGATTTAAAATTTACAGTCGAAAATGTAGAATGATTATTAGCCAAAATTTCTGTTGACGCGTTTATTTGTGGTATTTCAATGAAGATATGTTTAAATAAAGGGTACACTGACAAATAAAGTTCTATGTTAATAAATGAGCAATATTTTAAAATGCAGAGCTGACTTAGGCGGAATTTTTCAAATCACATCACATAAATATTTATCGAAATGCTTCGCTGGCGTGTTTGGAAAACCAAGCTTTAATCCAAAATCTTTGAAACATAACTTTGTAATTTTTAATTATACAGATGGGTGGACTGGAGAAAATAATAATAGAACCTGTGAAATAAGAGAAAAGCTTAATTTATAGGGAACTGGACCCCCTTTGAAGTAAGTACATATTATTTGCGACGTGGAATGGATGCGTAGAGGTCATGTACAATATTTAATAGAAAATTAAGCCATTCCTCCTGGAGAGCATTCCGAAAGTGTGGCTGGAGGCGGAAATCGAGCATGAAGTTTGAACTCCAAATATCCCCCCAAATGTTCAATAATGTTCAAGTCAGGAGACTGGGGAGGCCAGGCTCGATGTCTTACTTCATTGTCTTGCTCTTCGAATCATGCTTTAATGCATCTAGCTGTGTGGATCGGAGCGTAGCCGTCTTGATAAAGTAGATGCTTACCAGGGAATAAATTGTGTACAAAAGAGTGAACACGATCGTCCAGAATATTGAGACAGTAAGTTACTTTCATCTTCCCATGCAGCGTAACAAGTGGTACAAGACCATGTCTAGATATCGTACCCAATACCATAAGAGAGCAACCTTCATGCTTCACAGTCGGCAAGAGACAGCCAGGGATGTACGCTTCTCTGGGCATTCTCCACACGTAAATGGACCCGATGGTCTGAAATAGGGTGAATGATGATTTGTCAGACCAGATGACTCATTTCCACTGTTGTGGGGACTAGCTTCTGTGAGCTCTACATCATTGGTATCACTGGATAGCATGACGTAATATCACCAACGGTTTACGATTTGCCACTCTGTCATAAATTTTACCAGCATGCAAGTTCCCTTTTGATAGTTTTGGCTGAAACGGGGTTCTCCAGAGGACTGTTCATGTAGGATGATATCTCTGATAACGACTGCTTGTGTTTTCGGGCTACTATGTGATGGATAGAATGGCTTCAAGACCATTCTATCCATCTCAGTCAGCTTTCTCTTTCGTCCACTGTTATGCTTTACAGACGTCATCTTACCGTCTTTTGAGTTCGATGTCATAACGCTTGGTGCACGTAAAATCTGTCGTGGCTGCAATGTTCTCCAAGTTCTCAAATTTACCTCTGGAGGTGCGGTGTTAAGTGTTCCGGCTTCGTCACTTGACTCACTTCTAAATTACGGGACCGACTTGTAGGGGATAGTGCTGGCCTCCTATATGGTGCCGGCTTAAATGAATGGCCAGCAGTCAGCGATGTTAGTTAGGGTGACCGTCCGATGTTGATCACTACTGGCCTTGTGTCTACAAGGCGTTGTCTGCCAGGTAATTCACATTCGGGCGAATGTCTAGAAGTGCCTCCGCATTTGAAAAAGAAGATATAACGGCTGATATCGTGCTCCTTATAGACCTCGAAAGGTTTGCTTTTTCCGTTACCGAGACTCCTGCTAAACGCGCTCCAACAATCATGCCTCTTTAGAAATCTAACACGTTTGTCATTGCAGCGTCTTTCAGGGAGTACGATATACACATGCAACACTCATGACTGCTGTCGAGCGACTGATACCTTCCCCTTCACGGCTACTAGCAGGCAGAATTATGAATCTGTTTTGCAGATGTGAATTGCGGCATACTTTTTGAAAGGTGTTCGTATTATTTTGTTTCTCATCTATACTCATACGAGTAAGAATTTAAAAGATGGGAAGTTTTAAAGCTGAAAGCTATAGTAATTTTTTAATTCTGTAACTTTTTTACCGAGGGCAATTTGTTTACATGCGTTTTCAGACATATAGCCAGATGTATTTTGCCTCAATACCTCAAACATTGCTACTGTGATCTTTGAAATCGACAGCACGATTTCAATAAATGTAATATACATAGAAATTTCCGTTTTAACTCAGCTTTTTTGAATATTATTTCATGATTGTCACTTAAAGTTTTACTCACAATATTTGAATGAAATTATATACCCTAGATTGAATAAGACTTTACATGATTTAAGAATCAAATAATAAATATATGTAACACATAATCCTGCAACAAAATGTATATTTAAATTGTCCACTAAAGCTCTAGAGCAAGCTTCCAAAGCGACCCCAAACTTCTCAAACTTCCAAGAGCGAAATATTCTGTGGTTTCATGTCTTTCGATAAAAGTGAGAAAAACATTTAGGGAGATTTTTGGAAATCACATAAAGGTTCCGTGGCAAAGTAATTAAAGTAAGCACCGCTCTAGAAAGCCCAGCTTCTTCCCGAGTATATTATAGAACCAAATAATCTATTCTTTTCCTTTTTAATCTTGGATGAACAATTCCAGTCCTTTGACCGAAAATTTGGAATGAGGTTTGTAATGAGGTTTGTCGAAATGAGGTTTGTACGACATTCTGAAGAGTTTACATATTTTTTTTATGATTGAACTATTTCTGGCGCCACACATATATGTATATACATATACACACACACACACACACACACACATATATATATATATATATATATATATATATATATATATATATATATATATATATATATATATTGATTGTAGCGTCACGACAAGGCTGATAAACTCTCTGAGGCATTTTGAAGAAATTTCACAACTATTGATCCATACCAAGAAAGACAGAGTTCTAATTAAAAGCGAAGGCCAATTTTTTAAAACAAAAACTCAGCAATTTATTAACAAAAAATTAACATTTAAACAGTGCAACATAGTCAATTAAAATCCCGTGCAGATTCACAACGTAAGGAGCCTAAAACACACATCCGCACAGGCCGCGTTCTCTAGCGTCTCTCTCTCCAGTGTCTGGATTTTCAGACGGGGTGGAGGGGCCGGCAGATTATCGGCTGACAGCTCTTCTTAGACGCCGAACTTTATTACATTGCAGAAACGTTAAGATGACAGCTTTACTCGCTGCATATGTGGGAAAAAGCGTTTTTTAATCCCCCCACGTGTTCCGAACTGGTGGAACCGAGCAACACATTCCTTGAAAAATACGCAGCTGTGTTTCAAGCTCTTGTGGGGTCTCGGGAAAAAATATGACCATATTTCCAGTATGCTACAATATATATATAGGGTAACTCTAGGATAGATGGCCATAGAGGATAGATGGCCAATCTAAATATTTCCATAACTTGATCATGGATGGCAGTTTAAACTTTTTTCGTAGAAAATGTTCAACGAGTTTATTCATTGCAAGGTACAGCTGTGCTTTTCGATTATAAAAAATAAGGGAAATTTTAATGCTTATTTAATTTAGTGGTTGAATATTTTTGTTGAGTTAGGTATCTGAATGTTTTGCAATACTTACGTTACATTTTTTAAAATTTTATGGACTTTTAAGGCACGTATATAATCTAATCTTTGCTTCTAAGCCGAAAACAAAGACGTGCAATGGCGGAGTGACGCTTTAAATTGGGTGGCCATCTGTCCTTCAATTTCAGGAGAGATGGCTACATAAAATCGAGGAGAGATGACCACCTTTAAACAATATTTCAAAATTATACGGAGTGAGGATTTTAACTAAATATAATTATATTTAAAATAATTATATAACTTTTATGTTTATAATTATATTGATGGATATAATTGTTTCAATTTCAACTAATATAAATATTTCAATAATAATAATAATATAATATGTAGAACGATGTTTTTTTCCAGTTTTTCAAGATGCCGAATAAATACATAAAATACATAAGAAGTACATATGAATACATATAAATACATAAGAAAGCCTCATTCAAACCGAGGGACCTGGAGTCAAAATGATTTGTTTAAGGCAATGGAGGCTGTGCAAACGGGATCATATTCGGTAAAAGGAGCGTCTGTAGCATTTCACATTCCACGGAAGACTTTGGAGCGCCGATTGAAAACCAATAATTCCAATAAAGTCAGAATGGGTCCTGGTCCGATATTTGGAAAAGAAAACAAAGAAAGATTAGTAAAACACATTAACCGAATGAAGAAACAAGGATTCCCATTTACTCGAGATGATGTGAGAATTCTCGCTTTTGAATTTGCCAAAAAACTGGATATAAAGCACTGTTTTAATGATACAAGTGAAAAAAACAAAAACACGACACTTCTAGTAGCGAAGATGAAATACATTTGAAAATATCAGATTCTACAGATTCCGTGGGAATAGAATTTGATAAGGATCACTGTGTTGGTTGTGGAGAAGAATACAATAACACAACCAAAAAGGATGACTGGATAAAGTGCATAAGGTGCCTGAAGTGGTTCCATGAAACGTGTACACACTATCAAGACCTTTGTCAAAAATATGGTAAAATTTTACGAAAAGTGAAGGATTGAAATTATACTTCAAATGTTGTTTATTCGAACTTTATTCACTCATTTTCTGAGATATAATTGCATCTTTACAAATTGCTATATGTTTTTCATGATTCACTATATGAAATGTGTTGCTTTTTGCTATTTTAACTTCATTTTTTCTTTCTTGTTTTGGATGGCCATCTCTCCTCGGCTTGAAGGAGAGATGGCCATCTGCCATTTTAATTTCAAACTATGTTTCCCACTTTTTGTTGTGAATTTTTAATTATTTTTTGTCCAAAATATGATGAGTATATGTATAAGAATTTTAAATATGCATATATATTTCTTGTGTTTGCATTCTAGCAATTTTTATTTCAATCTTTAAAAACTATGGTCATCTATCCTAGAGTTAAAATGGCAGATGGCCATTTCAACTCTAGGATAGACCCTATATATATATATATATATATATATATATATATATATATATATATATATATAATAATGAATGCCAAAATTATATTAAAATTTAATATTTTTCGCGAAACAGAAATATTAAAAGCTTTAATAATTTTCTATGTCTGTAAATTAGGTTGTCACTAATAAATTAATTATTACGCAGCTTGAGAATTAGAGTAAATTTGCTCTGGCAGCATACCTGAAAAAAAACACTATTGTAACCATTTGAAATTTAGAAAATATTAATCTCGAGGTATATCCTCGATAAAAAATAATATCATTTTCATACTTTAATTCAAGTGCATGGTCCACACAGTTTGGTAACTACTATTTAAACATGGGAAACAGGCGGTCAAAACATGGCGACAATGTTTCTCATACTAGGAACAATGCAATGCGATTATCAAAAGATGATCTAAAAATGAAATAACGGGAAACAGTCTCGTGGAAACAACTAAAATGCTTGAGCTAAAGAATGTAGTTTAACCTTGTAACAGTTAGAGGTTTTTAAGAAGCTCTTTGAACTTCCTTTTTTGCGGAATTAAGAATAGGAATTGGTTATGGCGTGACAAAGTCAGCCAGGAAACGTCTTGTAATCTCTGCAAGCCCACACGTGCTGTTGCATGTAATCTGTTTACTAACCTTGTTCCTAATGAAAAGCAGTTCTGATTTGTTTTAACATTACGTTCTTCAGAGATTTTTGAAGTACATAACTCGTACTAAATTCTTTTATGTAATTATCTTTGCCTTTAAAATAAGGATAAAAAGGGGGGTGAAATATTTCTAAGCATCTCTACAGCTCATAATTTGACCTAAACGTCATCTCCACACATTGAAAATATGTCACATATAATTTCATAAACCGTAAACGAACGTTGTAAGATAATGTCGGACTTTTACCGAGGTGTGAGCTACAGCAAGGTTGATTTTAATTCAATGCGTTTTTGATTATTTTAATGAAAGCAGTCATAATGATGATATCAGTAAATTTAATTATTACTTATCTATGTTACAAAATGTTGAAAATATAAAAATTTGGTTAAAGAACTTTTAACATCACTTTTTTAAAATTAAATCATTTGCCATTCAAGAAATTCAGTATTTTTTTTCCAACGCGACAGGCACTTTGACATTAGAATACTTGCCTATTGGTACCGCAGTTTCGTTGGCTACTTTACTAAGGGAGTACCACACTTAACACCACACTGGTGAACTGGCATTGTTCCCTATGAAGGGACCAGTGACATAGCGAGCATAACTGGCTCCAGGGGCACGATACCTTTTTGACCAAAAGGTCCAATGGTCTTGGGGACCATTTGACGCCCCTCTGCGAGTGGCGATTGGGGCATGATGATATCAATAAATTGACCCCCCCCCCCCCTTGACCACCCGTCGCTACGCCACTGGAAGGGATTAAAGAAGAACGTCTACGTTTTAACGGGAATCCAACCAGAGTTCGAAGTCGTGGGCTTGCAAATTAAAATAAAATTTTCCTTTTCTGTTTCAGTATTGACATACTTATAAAATTTGAGACCCATAAAACATTATGGATCTCTCAAATTTCATTAAGAATGTTTAAAGAGGTTTTAAGCAACTCGAAACAACTACAGTACTAAAAGTTACCAACCTGAACTTTTCCATTCTTTATAGATTACTAGATGAAGTACCCGGCATTGCCCGGGATTTTAACAATATTTGTTAACCAAACTCAACACAGTATAAATAACATAGAAAAAGTATATGTGAAATGTTATACACATCTCAGAATTCAGGAATTTCAGCCTTTCATCATTGAAGCACTAAAATCTGAAAAGTAAAAATGTCAAATTGTCTAATGTTTGCTAACCAAAATTAATTTAAAACTAAACACGTTATAAATAACATAGAAAAAACATGTGAAATCTTATACACATGAATAAAATGAAAACCCAATAAAAAATATATAAAATTATAATAAACTCCTCAGAATTCAGCTAGATTTAGCCTTTTATCATTTGGGCAAAACAAGAAGCTGAAATTACAGGTTTAGCTGAAATTTCCAATAGAACCATGATATGACTCTAGCGTTGCCTCTTAAAAAATGAAGTGTTTGATTGAGGGCTGCAAACCATTCAACTCCTCTCCCCATTAAACTCCTATAAACATCCTCTACATATTAAATTCCTTTTCTCTCCATAATAAACTCCTCAGAATTTTGGTAGATTCAGCCTTTTATCATAGTACCACTAAAACCTGAAACATCCTCTCCAGAAATATAAATTTATTAATTACAATAATTAAACTCACGCAAATGTATGAATTACATAAGTTTTTTAACCAACATTTGAACAATTCGTAAATGAAAAAGCATATGAAAATAAAGATAATAAGAACTTCCGGAATCGAAATTAATTACCCTTAATTTTTAATTAATAAAAAACCAACATAATATGAATAAAAACGATAGTTGTTTAAAAGCATATGAAAATAAAGCTATTATAAAGATAATAATAAAAAAAGCATATGAAAATAATGCTCGCGTATGAAGTTAACTTTATGATATAAAGATAGTAATAATAATATAAACCGCGTGCATAAAATATTTAGCTTTTCAAGCGAAATAAATTAATTTTTAGAAAAAAACTACTTTTAATCGAGAAATTAAATACATTGCACAAAATTTTGATTTTACCAACTTTCTACCCTACAATTTACACTCTACTTCTTTGAAGTTGGGTGTTGAAACATCCTCTTTGAAAAATTTACACCCTACTTCTTTTAAATAGGGTGTAAATATAAAGTTTTAACAGCGAATTGAATACCAGTTAAAAATTATTGTTGTTTAAAATCATATGAAAATTACGCTATTATAAAGACAAAAAAAGCATAGGAAAATAATGCGTGCGCATGAAGTTAACGTTACGATATAAAAATAGTAACAATAATATGTATATATAAAACAGTTCCGTGACTGACTGACTGATTGACTGACTGACTGACATACAACGTACAGACCAAACCGCGGGAAATAAAAGGGCTGAAATTTTGCATGGCGATTCTTCTTATAGTGTAGGAGTGCACTTAGAAAGATTTTTGAAAAATTCTTAGAATTTTTTTAAATTAAATTTTTGAGTTGTTTTAGTAACTTTTTTTAAGTTTGCATTTAAAATAATAATAATTTGAGGGTTATAAAATTCATATGACGAAAAAGATCATAAAAATTCCTTTAATATGAAATCTTTTTCGAATCTTTACCTCCATTTTATGATTTTTGGTGAATTTTTAAAGATTAATTTTTAGAATTTAACCTTTTACATGCCACACTATGATCAAGGAATAAAGCACCATATTTTGCTGCGTAACTTTGGTCGATAACTTCCAGGAAGTTGGTCCAACAGGTGTACTCCACTCATTCCTTTATTATATAATTTTATAATGTAAGGTTAAGGAAAATCGACTTTTATTTTAGCTCGGACATATCTTTTTGCTCTTCCTAATGGTTCGTGAGTGATAAAATTTGATGTAATAGTTACAACAAAACTATCGTTCCAATGGCACATATAAACTTCTCCATCGCATCGGTAATCAAACTCTCCACGTTGAAATTTCGATATTTCTTTTGCTGTTTTAAGAGAACATTGTCCCGTTCTGGAATCTCGCACTGTGCCGATTGCCTTAAAGCCTTTGTTAGATAAATCTGTCAGCAGACTGTATGATGTAAAAAAAGGGTCTGTACGATGATGTAAGGGATGTCAGCAGACTGTACGATGTAAAAATATTTTGCGTTTCTTTGGATTGTCAATAAAAGATAATAGTTCGGAGACAACTTTTGATCCAAGTGGCAAATTTTCATTTTTCGAACTTTTTCTACCGTAGATAGAGATAGCATAAGGATAACCATTTGCTGAGCAGATCATCTAAACTTTGAAACCAAAGCGAATTGGCTTTCCACGTATGAACACCTTAGCCGAACGATGCCCATAACACGGAACTATGGATTCATCGATACCCATATTTTCATGAAAAAATCCAAATTGACGAAAATTTTTTCCAACCTCTTATAAAAGGGAGAAATTTTTCCTAATTTATCGCCTGGTTCCAATTTACTATTATCAACAATGTGGAAATACTTTTTTAACAACCGAAATTTATTTCTGGGCATTGTATTGTTAACAATTAGGATATGCAAATCTTCCTGAGAACTCCAATATGTATTTTCATCAGGTACTGAGTGGTAGCCACTAAACAACAGTAATCCAAGAAACTGCCGAATGTCATTTGCGTCCACGTCTAAAGAGTCTCCTTTTTGTAGGGCGTACAGCTTTGTAAGTTCGGCTGAATTTTCTACGTAATCAGACGGCAGAATCACTGATTGACGGCACAATCACTGATCACGTGTGATATCACTGCTTTTGTATATCGTTACATGCCAATGTTCCTTTTTTGGAACATTGCATTTTTACGCAGTCTTGAGGAAATATTTCTTGCTATTATTTTAATTTATTTTATTAACTCGTTAAACTTGTCCTTTGCAAGTACGATGGGGAATTTTTGGGTTTATTTGAATTTTTAGGAATTTTATAGAATTTTTTTTCTTACGTACTGTAAAAATTGTGAAAAAAGCTGATTTTTAGAAATTTTTCTACGCTAAAATATTCATATTTGAAAAAAAAAAGTCAAAAAATCAATCCTGCCTTCTATAATATACGGTAATTTTTTCAAACTGACAGATATCACAGTATATTTTTAAAAAAATATTAAAGATGGTGTTCCAAAAAAGGAACATTGGCATGTAAAAGGTTAATTTATTAAACGCTGATAACGTGATTTCTTTTTCTGTTACTTTAAATAAATTTATCTTCACATAACAACGAAATAGGCAAAAAAATGCTTTTTTTCTTGCTAATGCGGCAGACGATTGGACATTATTCAAAAAAATATTAAAATAATGTAATAGATATGTTCCTCAAACTGTACTACATTAACTGTACTATATTCTTTAGTATGTCCTATGAGATTTAATTTGAATATTTTCTTCTACATTATTTTGTCTATAAAAATATCCCTTACGATTTTTTATTAATATATTTTTTTGTTCTTTTTACATCAATCGTATACATTGATCGTCGTATTTATTATATATATATATATATATATATATTGGCATTAATTGCATACACTGACATTGTATTTAATTTGAATGTACCGTTCGTTTAGGAAGTGTTGGTTTATGGAATACTAAAAGTTTAAAATAGTGGCGCCATCTATTGAACATCTATGAATCGAGAATGGCATCCGTCAAAAATTGTTCGTTATCCTAATTGTTACCAATGCCCAGAAATAAATTATTGATGAATGTTTGTTAACCAAAATCAATTTTAAAACTAAACACAGTATAAATAACATAGAAAAGATTTAGCCTTTATCATTGGAGCAAAAAATCCTGGAAAGTGAAACATAAAATATATAAATTTATAATAAACCTACCAAAATCCATTAAAAAACTGAACACAGTATAAATAACATAGAAAAAAAAAGCATACGAAATGTTATACACATTAATAATATGAAAACCAATTAAAAATATATAAATGTATAATAAACTCCTCAGATTTCAGCTATATTCGGTCTTTCATCATAAAAAAGCTGAAAAAAAATAAAATTAAAATAATTTAAAAAAATAATAAAATAAAATAAAAATAATAATTTAAAAAATAATAAAATAAAATAAAGATAATAATTAAAAAAATAATAAAATAAAAGCTAAAATAAAAAAGCCTTCATAAAATGCTGAAAATACAGGTTTAGCAAAATTTGCCCGATCCCAGACTCGAACCCGAGTCTTACGGTGTACCAAATGAACAGTTTTAACGAACGCGCCACGATTATACACAACACTCTTGAGTAAAGTAAAAAATATACGCAATGAGTTTTTTGGAAAGTTGCTATGGGTTGGTGAATATACATACATTTATGGAGTAAGAGGAGTTTTAAATGAGAAATAAGTTAGCAGGATAGAAGCTTAGTCTTTAACTCTTCAATAGACACAAAGACATAAGCTAGGGGGGTTGCAGTAGCGATTAAAAAAGATCGTGACACTTAGCGTGGTTGATTCGAATTTTCCATCGCGTGTGAGAGTGTCAATATGCCGTTGGATCCGATTTATTTTAGAGTATAAAATCTGACTTGAAAGATTATTATTTTCATTTATTATTCTGGTTTAATATATAACTTGAAACTTTTTGATTTTATTTATTTTTATCTTTTCGCTCGCTGTTTTCCAGCTAACCCTAACGTGGACGCCATATTCAGAGGGGTGATTCCACAAAGTGTAACAGCTTACAAATTGTTGGTTTTTTATTAATTAAAAATCAATGGTAATTAATTTCGATTTTTGAAGTTCTTCAGACCCTCGGCTGTTTTTAAAGACGCCTGTATGTAAAATTTCACGATCGTTGCTCCTAAACTGTGGATTTCTATACAATTACAGAGATACAAACATTCATTTTTATATATTAGATAGGTCGAAATTCAAGACAAACACGTTTGTTACTTCAGTAGCAAAATTTTGGGCCCGAAGTAACCCAGTGGTAGCGCATCGGCTTTCGGTACTGAGGCTTCTCCGATCGAATACCGACAAGCGCCATTAAATACTTTCGTGTCTAGGCAGGATATGGGTACTTTAAGTCCATTGACCGGAAAGTAGGTCTGTGATGTCAGAGAAGGTGGGAGAAGGTACGATCCCCCTTGATGTCATCCCTAGGGGTGTACGGTCCAAACTGAGGTGTTACGTTGCTGAGTCTGATCCTCGTGGTGTCATTATAAACCTCGTGGTGTCATTAGAGACGCACCTCTCAGTCCGTAAGCTTGTTCTGGAATACTTCCAGCGAGGGGACATAAGCAACAACAACAATAGAATAATTTTCCTTTTGATTGTTGATAAATATATGGAACAATTTGTATGTTGTTTCTAATTATTTTCCCTTTTTTAAAGAATTTTATCAGTAGTACCCAAAACACTAAAAATTATACAGCTGCACTCTCGTTTCAATTTCAGCATATTGTCTTCTTTTTTAACTGCAATATTATAAAACGCTCGGAGACATCTATAATTTAATTTTTTTAGTTTGAATTTTACTTTTAACCCTAAAAAAGGGTGACAGTATTTATTCCACTTTTTGTCGATATTAAACAAAATAATGTAATCGATACAGTTTGAGAACATTGACTGAGATTGTGCATCGGTTTGAAAAACTTTTCAGAGACCACCTGCATTTTTTTTCAAAGTATTCAAATTTTTTTCAAAGTATTTCAAAGTAACATTTAAATACTTCCATTCATTTCTATATCTCAAAATCCCCATGGATTTCGTTTTCAGAGCAGTCGCAATCTTTATTCTACGTACATTTCTCGAACTCATATTAATAGACTCATCATCAAATTCTCACATTCATTTTAAAGCAGTTAAGTTAAATTCTAAATCTCTATGACAAACTTCTTTTGGAAATCTGAGATCGACACTCGGATTTATAATCATGCAGCAAATGCTTAGGTAAACACCGCATTGAGGTCAAACAGATTGTCAAAACGTTTGTTGAAAGTAAGTTTGAGACTACACAGAACAAATACTTCTGGTTTCAATCGTATTTTTGAAACATTGTAGCTAATATTCACTATGAGTGTCCATATTAATGGTTCACAAAAATTTCCTGGGAAATATGGAAAACACCTTTGTCTGTTAGACTATTTTGCAGTGGTTAAAGTTATAAATCAAGATATTTAAAAAACCTAGCAATCAACGAAATGATTGCATTGTCTTGTTATAGCACGCTATGGCTAAAAATAGCACGTCTTACTATTTTTAGTTAATTGCAAGACGTGCGCAAATGAAAGACAAATTTAATTTATTAAGGATTAATTTTTGAATAATATTTAAAAAACTTTATCAGGAAAAGCTTCCGTACGTTCTTCGTGGTTATTATTCGACGATATTTATCAAAAGCAGTGTCGCATAAGTTCAGATTTCCATTCCATATTTCTTATACATCGGCTATCAAACTTTCATGAATATTTCTATACTAAAACAAGAAGAAATCAATTGAGAAATAAATTTTGATTTTGGAAAATCTTTTTATTAAAAAGTAGGTCCAAAATACCTCAGTAATAAATTTGCAGGATTCTTATGAGTTTATTTTTATAATGAGCATAAAACAGTTAACTTTAAGTTATTTACTATATACTATGATTGAGGCTAAAAAAATGAATATAGATTTATAACTGGAAAATGCTGCAAGGTACACTATTATTCAGGTTTTGCTCTATTGCGAAATTCCTTAAATTCGTAATATTGGCCCTAGGTTTACAAAATGAATTTTTCTCTATAACTTAAGGTCGGGAGGCCGGAGTTGGTGTGGCTTGCTCCCAGGGCATTGGGGTCCGTTGTGAGGACCTCGGTGCTTGGTAACGGTGAGCTCGACTGTGAGTCTCCTGGGAGATTGGGATCCTCTGAGGGTGTCACTGTATCACCGTCAAGGCTTCGGTTGTCACCACTTCCACGCAGTCCTGGCTGGAAACCGTGCGATGGCCAGTGACTAAGAGTGATCTAAGAGTGACAATGGACGTTGGGGCCTCGACCACCTATGGCGTTAGCTTCTGTTGTTCCGTCTGTCCTAAACTAACTCATACATGCGCTTCTCCATGCATGCTATGGGATTATGATGCGACGAGTAAACGACTGTCTTCAGGTATAACGTTTATTGGCATGCGTTATACCTGATTATTGCATGACGTTTATTGCATGCGTTATCCTAATTAGTGGAACGACATATGCTGAACTTATCTATAATTTAATTGACAGAACTGTATAGATGTAGTGCGGGAGATAAAGTGGCACTTTTTCAGTAGTAGACCATGCATATCTGTAATTAAAAATTTCTAGTTCTTGGTTACATTTAAATAAGATATTCTTAAACTTTTTTTATCTTTATAAAGTATGTTACCTTCAAACCGCATTTCTCACGCAACAGGAAAAGCAGCATCTTTATGAGAATAGTCACGATATGGGATTTATCTTCTGTGTGCGTTTTTTTATTTTCACAGATTTGCACTTTCTTCATGCGCTTTCTACATAATATAAAAATTCTTCGTGATTTAAAATCTTTTTCAGCCGTTTTTCAACCGTACATATGATTTTAT